>CM022879.1:9589407-9611145 GCA_012654025.1 Pachypsylla venusta | reverse complement strand
ATGGGCTTTACTTCGTGCCATTTCCAATGACACCTCAACCGTCTTTCTACGACAAGTAGAATTGGCTGTAGGCTTGACTGCAGTTTTGGTTGGAAAAAAACAGTATGAAAAAAATTGTTATTTTTTATGTATTTTGACGTGTCTGGGAAACACGTTTAACAAAACGTAGAATCATCGTATTTGGGGGAAACACCATCTATTACCATGCCCCATACAGAATATAACATGAAATTTTCAAAAAGTCATCTGGAAGTGGCAGAAAAAAGTGGGTCCTCATACCTATAAACTATCTTTCGTGTTAATATAGTCGGTAGCTTTGCGTACTCTTGACGTACGCGTCTCTACCGACACGCTTGATATTTCATTTTATGGGCAAGCTGAGTCCAGACCAGGTGTATAATACACCCCTTCCTTCTCGACTCACAATGTCAACATACCCCTCTCTAACTCATTTGTCGCGTCCCATGTTATGTTTGAGGCAATAAAATTTTCACGATGAGTGTATATTTCATTTTATGGGCAAGCTGAGTCCAGACCAGGTGTATAATACACCCCTTCCTTCTCGACTCACAATGTCAACATACCCTTCTCTGACTCATTTGTCGCGTCTCATGGTATGTTTGAGGCAATAAAATTGTCACGATGAGTGTACATTCCATTTTATGGACATGCTGAGTCCAGACCAGGTGTATAATATATCCCTTCCTCCTCGACACACAATGTCAACATACCCTTCTCTGACTCATTTGTCGCGTCTCATGGTATGTTTGAGGCAATAAAATTGTCACGATGAGTGTACATTTCATTTTATGGGCAAGCTGAGTCCAGACCGGGTGTATAATATACCCCTTCCTTCTCGACACACAATATCAACATACCCTTCTCTGACTCATTTGTCGCGTCTCATGGTATGTTTGAGGCAATAAAATTGTCACGATGAGTGTACATTCCATTTTATGGGCAAGCTGAGTCCAGACCAGGTGTATAATATACCCCTTCCTTCTCGACACACAATGTCAACATACCCTTCTCTGACTCTGGCTCATTTGTCGCTTCTCATGTTATGTGAAGCAATAAAAGTGTAACGATGAGTGTACATTTCATTTTATTAACAAGCTGAGTCCAGACCAGGTGTATAATATGTTTTACTTTCTAACTCCCGCAGCATTTAACATGGTATTTCTGTTGGTCTGTACAAAATGTACAAATAGTCAGTTTTAAGAGAATGATAGTGATTTTTAGGATAATTTTCTTAAAGAAATCCAAAAATTGTTCAGGGTCTAGAACCGGTTTAATGTCTCAATTCTTGAACCTTTGCTCCATGAGTTAGATTTTTGGATTTATATTTTTATTGATTGCATATGTATTAGGGCAGTCACCCTTTGAAGGCGACAGCCTCACAATACTACGTGCGATATATAAGTGCTAAGTTCATGTCACCTCCAATCAATTACCCCACAAAAGAGATGATAGCATATGAGCGTCAAATTCATGTCATCTGAAAATTATTTACTTCGAAGGATATGCGAGAGCTACAAACAAAAACTGTGTATCAATTTTTTGACCCCGGGCACTTTTCGCACATATCACAGAATATTAATTCATATCTGTCTAATAGCTATTCACTGCAATATTCAGTTATCACGTTGATAGTGAGTCAGTCCAGACCCTCGTAATGGACATTTTTGCCTTCAAGTATATATATCCTCATTTCGTAATGTGTGGACGATACTTCATAGTGAGGAGTGGGGATGTTTTTCATCAAGTACTGTGGGTAGATAATATATGTTGCAATATTTCATTACCTGCCCACAAATTTAATGAAAAGTGACGTCGCCCTATGGAAATTTTGAAATTGAGAAGTTCCAGGCTCAAGAAGTGTAATGCTTACACTAAGTAGTTCTGTTATATGTCGCATAGGTAATATGAGAATTATTTGTCTCTGTATAATTAGACAATAAAGACAAGAACTTGCTGCGGTTAGACCTCTTTATGCAACTTCGGAAGCGTGGGAGTATGTTGATTAACATTTCATCTTATTTATTCTCAAAGCAAAGATCTTGGGATAGCACAGGGGATAAGCCAATCGAATGGTTTGGCCCGGGAACAGACTTTTGATTTTGATAAAAACGTGTCGATTTCTCGAGAAATTTAAATCGAATGGTACAATTATTTTTTATTTAGATAAAAGAACAAATAAAGACTAACTTTCTTAAAAAAAAATTCCCATTCAAAAAGCGATATTTTTTATGTTTAAAAAAAACGGTTCCCCCACCATACGGTCCATCGCCGCAGATGACAATTTTTCCTCTTAAGGTTGACCAATCGCATATTTTGATATCGGGGTCTTATTTTTTAACTTCTTATGATGCCTTTTAAAATTGTCATAATATTAGTGAAAATCGGACCCCAAATGAGAGCATTTCATTAGGATCGGTCAATTGTTCAAAAGTGATGCTTATCCTGCGTTGATCTCTACAAAAATATCTCCTACAGTTATAAAACGCAAAGCACTTACTGACTCCTTTGTATTGCAATTTTTTCTCTGTAAACTAAAGAAGATAACGAAAAATTACTGAGAATGGACCGCCTCAAAATAGTATATAAGGACGCCATAAAAAATATAAAAATTGAATTTTTCCGGTTTCTGCTCGATTTATGGCTGGTTTTCACCACCGAAAAATAGGAATTGAGAAATACCACTTCGGGATGAGTGTAAGTTGAAATTCGATACAAAGAAGTTCCGCAGTACAAAAAGTAATATTTCTGAGTAAAATATTGATTTTTTTAAAATAGGAGCCATGTGCACCCTGGTCCGTTCCACCAAAAATCTATAATTGAGAAGTGCCATATCGGGATAAGCGAGAAAGTTGTGATTTAATATGAAGGTGTTTCGCAGAAAAAAAAAAGTAATATCCTTGAGTAAAATATTTAATTTTCTAAATGGTAGCCGTGCTTACTTTGGGGATCAGTTCCACCAAAATCCAAACTAGAGATTTCGTAACCGTAGCGAAGCACGGACAAACAGCTAGTATCTCCCATATTTTCCTCCTAATTGATCACAGAGGTTTATAATAAAGCAAATATTTTCAGTCAACTAGTAAATCTTGTAGATGCAGTTATCTTGAATTGCATTTCATTATTGGAATTTGCAATAACATGAACGCCATTCTTGTCTATCAATTTTGCATAGTGTTGCCATTGGATTTCATTATTGTAACTTTTCATAACATTAACGCCATTCTTGTCTATCAATTTTGCATAGTGTTGTTTTGGATTTCATTATTGTAACTTTTCACAACATGAACGCCATTCTTGTCTATCAATTTTGCATAGTGTTGCCATTGGATTTCATTATTGTAACTTTTCATAACATTAACGCCATTCTTGTCTATCAATTTTGCATAGTGTTGTTTTGGATTTCATTATTGTAACTTTTCACAACATGAACGCCATTCTTGTCTATCAATTTTGCATAGTGTTGTTTTGGATTTCATTATTGTAACTTTTCACAACATGAACGCCATTCTTGTCTATCAATTTTGCATAGTGTTGTTTTGGATTTCATTATTGTAACTTTTCACAACATGAACGCCATTCTTGTCTATCAATTTTGCATAGTGTTGTTTTGGATTTCATTATTGTAACTTTTCACAACATGAACGCCATTCTTGTCTATCAATTTTGCATAGTGTTGTTTTGGATTTCATTATTGTAACTTTTCACAACATGAACGCCATTCTTGTCTATCAATTTTGCATAGTGTTGTTTTGGATTTCATTATTGTAACTTTTCACAACATGAACGCCATTCTTGTCTATCAATTTTGCATAGTGTTGTTTTGGATTTCATTATTGTAACTTTTCACAACATGAACGCCATTCTTGTCTATCAATTTTGCATAGTGTTGTTTTGGATTTCATTATTGTAACTTTTCACAACATGAACGCCATTCTTGTCTATCAATTTTGCATAGTGTTGTTTTGGATTTCATTATTGTAACTTTTCACAACATGAACGCCATTCTTGTCTATCAATTTTGCATAGTGTTGTTTTGGATTTCATTATTGTAACTTTTCACAACATGAACGCCATTCTTGTCTATCAATTTTGCATAGTGTTGTTTTGGATTTCATTATTGTAACTTTTCACAACATGAACGCCATTCTTGTCTATCAATTTTGCATAGTGTTGTTTTGGATTTCATTATTGTAACTTTTCACAACATGAACGCCATTCTTGTCTATCAATTTTGCATAGTGTTGTTTTGGATTTCATTATTGTAACTTTTCACAACATGAACGCCATTCTTGTCTATCAATTTTGCATAGTGTTGTTTTGGATTTCATTATTGTAACTTTTCACAACATGAACGCCATTCTTGTCTATCAATTTTGCATAGTGTTGTTTTGGATTTCATTATTGTAACTTTTCACAACATGAACGCCATTCTTGTCTATCAATTTTGCATAGTGTTGTTTTGGATTTCATTATTGTAACTTTTCACAACATGAACGCCATTCTTGTCTATCAATTTTGCATAGTGTTGTTTTGGATTTCATTATTGTAACTTTTCACAACATGAACGCCATTCTTGTCTATCAATTTTGCATAGTGTTGTTTTGGATTTCATTATTGTAACTTTTCACAACATGAACGCCATTCTTGTCTATCAATTTTGCATAGTGTTGTTTTGGATTTCATTATTGTAACTTTTCACAACATGAACGCCATTCTTGTCTATCAATTTTGCATAGTGTTGTTTTGGATTTCATTATTGTAACTTTTCACAACATGAACGCCATTCTTGTCTATCAATTTTGCATAGTGTTGTTTTGGATTTCATTATTGTAACTTTTCACAACATGAACGCCATTCTTGTCTATCAATTTTGCATAGTGTTGTTTTGGATTTCATTATTGTAACTTTTCACAACATGAACGCCATTCTTGTCTATCAATTTTGCATAGTGTTGTTTTGGATTTCATTATTGTAACTTTTCACAACATGAACGCCATTCTTGTCTATCAATTTTGCATAGTGTTGTTTTGGATTTCATTATTGTAACTTTTCACAACATGAACGCCATTCTTGTCTATCAATTTTGCATAGTGTTGTTTTGGATTTCATTATTGTAACTTTTCACAACATGAACGCCATTCTTGTCTATCAATTTTGCATAGTGTTGTTTTGGATTTCATTATTGTAACTTTTCACAACATGAACGCCATTCTTGTCTATCAATTTTGCATAGTGTTGTTTTGGATTTCATTATTGTAACTTTTCACAACATGAACGCCATTCTTGTCTATCAATTTTGCATAGTGTTGTTTTGGATTTCATTATTGTAACTTTTCACAACATGAACGCCATTNCCGATTTTTTGGTGGTGAAAACCGTCCATAAATCGGATAGAAACCGAAAATTTTCAAATTTTATATTTTTTATGGGGTCCTTATATGCAATTTTGGGGGGGTCTATTCTCGGACATTTTTCGTTATCTCTTTTAGTTTGCTCAGAAAAAAATTGCAAAAAGATCCGCTAAATAGCGTCATTTTTGGCGGTAACTTGCCCCCACTTGAACTTTAAATTTTTTCCTTTCTTATTACGCACCTAGGTACATACTAAAAGTGACCTGTGTGCCAAGTTTCAAGTCTCTACGTTTAGCCATCGTAAAGCTACGTTGATTATCAGTCAGTCAGTCAGTATACCAACTGGGCTTTGCGTTTTATAAGTATAGAAGATTATTATTCTGAATTAGTTTTGACTTTTTTATTAATTATAAACATTGAAAACACACAATTTATGAAATATACGAATTCTCTGAGCATTTATTTTTAAAAGATTGCACTTTTCCTAAGCTAGTCATAGCTCCTTAGAATTAAGGGTAAGGTAGAATCCTTAGAATTAAGGGTAAATCAAATAATCATTAGTGGCATCATCGTTTCCTGGCCACTAAATATATAAGCAAGAGCTCCGAAAACTTTTTGGTTGCTTTAATTGTCATCATAAATAATGTTGGAGGATAATGATTTGCATGTACGCCCAGAATCATCCTGTCAATCACTGCCATATATAATTATGTCAACATTATAATAATATCCTGGCCACCAGATGTATAAGAAAGCGGCTCCGAAAACGTTTTTGGTTGCTTTAATTGACATCATAAATATAATGTTGAAGGATAATGATTTGCAAGCCAGGTGGACTCGGCTCTTGAGGATGTCACCTCAAGTAACATCTCGCAATCTTAAATGGAACAAATGACACCTTCGGAATTTCTCTTTTAAAAATATGTTTAAGCAATATATAATATACCTGCAATAAAAATGTAATCTAATCTTACATTCGTATTATTCTTTGCAACCAGAGAGTTTAAAAAACTTATTAAAATCCCGTAAATACCTCCTTACGTAGATATGGAACAAAACGTGAAAATCAAGTATGCTACAGCGTTATCCATGTGATATTTTGAGAAATATTTGATTTCAGCCATTTTGTCTTTTAAGTATTTACAACTTCTGTCTCCATTTTCATTTCATTCATTGAACAAAAAGTTGTCCTTTTGGGGACAACAGTTTTAGAATGTTTCGGTCATAATCTTTTTATTTCCTAGTGTTCAAAGGTAAGGTTTTCTGATATTAAATTTTACTAGAAAAAAAAATTGTGTTAATATTTATGTTAACGCATATACATAGTATTGCATTGTCATATGCACTACATAATACTTTGCTCGTGTAATGCCCCTTCTGGTCACTACTTACATTAGTGCACCCCAAAGAACCAAGCACAGTTCCGAAAAAATCTCTCCGCCAGGATTTAAACCCGGGTCTCCCGCGTGCAAAGCCAGTGTGATACCTACTAGACCAGGGAGTTTGCTTTTAATATACCCAAGGCTAGTGTATACTTGATTTTTACTTTTTGTTCCATATCTCGATAAGGAAGAAGCATTTACGAAGAAATAGAATCATATTTTTACACCTGAAGTGATGTTGAGCCGATGTAAAAAGGACTCAGATTGTCTTAGAAATTTTCGCCGCATTGAAAATTGACAGATATTTATGTCGGTACTGATTCAATGCAATTTGCATAAACATTCGAGGAAAAGGAAATCCCATGTCTATTCACTCTTTTACAATGCCGAATCCCCAAAATAAAATTTTATGTGATTGACAGTGCTTTGTCATTTTTCTGTGAATGAAAGATGTCGAAACCTTACCAACAATTCCCTGAACTGAATACTTTTTTTAACGTCTCTTTAACATCTATTGGTCATTCGAGACGGGTGTTTTACCCTCCATTTGCTGGAATCTTGCAAACCAGCTACCCAATTTAACCTCACCCAGCCTTGGTTGAGCCGGAAAAATAGCCAGCATCACGAGGGCGCGAACCCACGTGGTACAACCTCGCTGGACGTTGCTTAACATTGCAGTGATTCAACGGGAACTGGTGTATTCAACGTGCCATAGACGCCGGAAAATACTGAATACTTCACTCACTTCATCATTTGACACCGGGTGTTCCAAAAACTAATCAGCCAATACTTATAAGAATATACTGAATTATTTTTTTATAAGTATAGATGTGCAAATTTGGGGGGCAGGACCCCAAATTTTTCAAAATGGAAAAGGCTTTAACAGCAGCCGTATAATATATCAAAATTTTGTGTTTCTACAACAAACCGCTAAAAAGGATAAAAATTATTTTTATCCATTTTAGCGGGGAGCTGAGAGCCTTCAAAAACTATACAGCAAATTTCCTTCATGTCCTAAATATGTACACCAAATTTCGTCAAAATCGGAAGAAAACTGTGAAATGTATCGCGTGACCAACAAACATACAAGCACATTTACAAGTGCATTTTGGTATGGATAGCGGCATCAATAGTTGAGTTCACTAACGTTCACAAAAATACAGACAAACAAAAGAAAAAGTAGGATTTTTTTTAAAAAACTAGACCGCATTTCGTTGGAAACAAAATGTGTTCCGATCCCGCGTGTTTGTGATGACAAAGTTCATGTATGCATCAGAGATCTCAAAGTGTTATTTGTTACTGACACCCCTTTCGAATTAATGCTTAAAGGATCCCTCAAAATCGTAGGTTTTCAAAATCGTAGGTTTTATTTCTGTAAATGTGATGTAGGAAGTGTACCTTATACCCTGTATGATTGATTTCAGTTTCGGCAGCAAAGTTTTTCATATTTAGAAGTAATCAATATGCATCAGACATCTGTCATGTTGAAACGAAAACATAACTTTTATGGAAAAACATTTCGTGTGTCAAATATATTTACATATGACGAAAAACTTGTGACATTCGTCTACCTACTGAATTTTATAACTTTCAAAATATACATTTCCTATGCCTGATTTACAGGGTGACCACGTACAGGGTGAATTCGTATACTGTTGGCTCAAATAAAGGCCACTATGTTTAATAAACATTGGTTCGCAAAGAAATGATTACCATTAATAAACTTGTAATTTCTTTTGAAATTACAAGTTTAGGACCGGAGTTATGGGGCCTTTTTACAAAATTTAATAATGATGGAATAGTCGAAACATTTATTTTTTGAACTTAAAAAATCATAATGACTTATTCGACAAACGGGACCCCTAGTGAATTATGAATGTTTTATTCTTCACGGGATGTTTAATAGTGAACAGTACCTTTCTAATTTATTCTACTAAATTTGACAATTTTTCACTAGCTAGAGATAACAAGAAGTGTAATCCTTACCTTTTTTGGCCAGCCCTGTTGTTGGGAGATGATTGATGTTTATTATGCAATAAGTTATAAGTATTAAATGTTTTTTGGTCACTCTCTATAGTTATATATTTATTGAGGGGGATTGAGGCGAAAGCCAGCAGGCGCCCCCTTTCAATCGCCAACCAGGGGTGGATGGAGGGTAAAAAAAAATTATATATTTATGTCAAGTTTAGCTTCATCCCCTCTGCTCTAATATCCTTGATTCCACATCTACCTAAGCGATGTCATTGGTAATAATATATTTATGTCAATTTTAGCTTCATCCCCCCACCCTAATATCCTTGAATCCTCTCCTCATCTACCTAAGCGATGTTATTGGTAATATTAGTATTTAGATTCAGAATAATAATATTCATCAAGTGCAGAAAAACTACCCCTTCACAAAACTGACCCCCCAAAATAGGGTACTTGGATTTCTTGAAAAAATATCGAGACAATATATTGTTTTACTCCAGTAAGGGGAAAAGGCCAAAAATGGTAAAATTACATTTACCATCCTGAAGCCTTTAGCAGGAATCAAACTAGTAATTTCTGTGCCTTCCTAATACAATGGGAAGGATTAATTTTCACAGAGGTTTTACAAAAAGGAAACGTCCTATCAAATTAAGTTAAATTTTAATCTCACCAAGTTTTCTATGTCTATCTTCTGGGCTGAAACCGCTGTCCTTACTTTCAGTGTCCTAATTACTGAGGCGAACAATCACTGGCCAGATTTTGACGAAATGTTATACATTATTGTAATTCTGTTTTAGGCATAATTTAATTAAAATTCTCAATTAAACTTAATTCGATAGGACATTTCCTTTTTGTAAAACCTCTGTGAAAATTAATCCTTCCCATTGTATTAGGATTTCTCTATTCCCGAAATTTGGTTGTAGTTGCATGAAATTAGATATATATCTACTTGGGAGCATATTAAATCATATAACTTTTCGCTATTATCATACTAACTCTGCGGAAACTGAATTAGGTTTCCAATTCTCAATTACCTTCATTTCGCTATTACCATACTAACTCTCCGGAAACTCAATTAGGTTTCTCAATTCTCAATTACCTTCATTTCGCTATTATCAACTCTCCGGAAACTCAATTAGGTTTCCCAATTCTCAATTACCTTCATTTCGCTATTATCATACTAACTCTCCGGAAACTCAATTAGGCTTCCCAATTCTCAATTACCTTCATTTCGCTATTATCATACTAACTCTCCGGAAACTCATTTCGCTATTATCATACTAACTCTCCGAAAACTCAATTAGGTTTCCCAATTCTCAATTACCTTCATTTCGCTATTATCATACTAACTCTCCGGAAACTCAATTAGGTTTCCCGGTTCTCAATTACCTTCATTTCGCTATTATCATACTAACTCTCCGGAAACTCAATTAGGTTTCCCGATTCTCAATTACCTTCATTTCGCTATTATCATACTAACTCTCCGGAAACTCAATTAGGTTTCCCGATTCTCAATTACCTTCATTTCGCTATTATCATACTAACTCTCCGGAAACTCAATTAGGTTTCCCGATTCTCAATTACCTTCATTTCGCTATTATCATACTAACTCTCCGGAAACTCAATTAGGTTTCCCGATTCTCAATTACCTTCATTTCGCTATTATCATACTAACTCTCCGGAAACTCAATTAGGTTTCCCGATTCTCAATTACCTTCATTTCGCTATTATCATACTAACTCTCCGGAAACTCAATTAGGTTTCCCGATTCTCAATTACCTTCATTTCGCTATTATCATACTAACTCTCCGGAAACTCAATTAGGTTTCCCGATTCTCAATTACCTTCATTTCGCTATTATCATACTAACTCTCCGGAAACTCAATTAGGTTTCCCGATTCTCAATTACCTTCATTTCGCTATTATCATACTAACTCTCCGGAAACTCAATTAGGTTTCCCGATTCTCAATTACCTTCATTTCGCTATTATCATACTAACTCTCCGGAAACTCAATTAGGTTTCCCGATTCTCAATTACCTTCATTTCGCTATTATCATACTAACTCTCCGGAAACTCAATTAGGTTTCCCGATTCTCAATTACCTTCATTTCGCTATTATCATACTAACTCTCCGGAAACTCAATTAGGTTTCCCGATTCTCAATTACCTTCATTTCGCTATTATCATACTAACTCTCCGGAAACTCAATTAGGTTTCCCGATTCTCAATTACCTTCATTTCGCTATTATCATACTAACTCTCCGGAAACTCAATTAGGTTTCCCGATTCTCAATTACCTTCATTTCGCTATTATCATACTAACTCTCCGGAAACTCAATTAGGTTTCCCGATTCTCAATTACCTTCATTNAAACAATTACAGAAACATACACACATCTAACGTTACATTGTGTTTTTCTATTATAGATAGATTGAAAACATAACATGAATATATTTTATAATCATGAAACTTAAGTCCAAATGACTTTTTGTATCTCCAAAAGGTTCTGAGATATTTGACTACTCTAAAATGACCCACCCTGCTGCATTTGTGCCCTATAATAAATTAATTTTTAATTAAGAATTTGAATGTTGAGTAATCTCTTTATGGACATATTTTCATTTTAATGTTCTTCCAGATCTTCCAGAAGTAATCATTGAATTCTGTCGTAACAAATATAAAACGTTGGGATAACACAAAGTATTGAAGAACAAATGTTTAAACTTGTCTTGTGATTGATCATATGAGCACAAAGTATTGAAGAACAAGTGTTTAAACCTGTCTTCTGATTGATCATTATGAATTCAAATCGCATTGTCAATCAAATTGACGTGACAAGTGGTCATCCTCTGCGGTATAAACATAAACAAAGACCTCGACCTAAAGTTACAATTCGAAATATAGTCACTTTAGGTTCATCTGAATACAATAAACCTCGAGACACTGATTACGATAGGGCTAAATTTTTAAATGAGGAAAGAGACAGGTATTGGAAAAGTTTGAATATACTTTACAACGATTACACTTTAGTGAACTTAAAACAAAAGGAGCTGATGAAAGCTGAAGTCAATTATGCAAATCAACATTGTATTGAAGAAACTGTCAAACTTTTGGATGCTCTTAAAGAAAAAATTCAGACTCAGTGTAAAGATATTGTGTTCATAACAAATCTGTTTGGCGATACAGATGTCAATCCAGTTGTACAAAGTTTAGCAAACGGGGAAGATATTGATAGAATTATAAGAAGACAAAATAAAGGAAAACAAAAGACACAGTTGAAACGGAACAAAGCGAATAAGAATGTTGCTAAGCCTGCATCAAAAGTTGAAATGAAAAATAATCGGGAAGCCAGTGTTTCTACAGTCAGGAGGAGAAGGTCTCTAAATGAACCTAAATTTGTTGATTCAGAGCTTCATTGGTGTCAAGTGTGTAACGTTTTTCCTCCAACGATCAAAAAATATTTAGAACATTTACATGATGAGTCTCATAAGAAAAAAATAAAATCATTGCGAATCAACGAGCAACCTTGGCACAAATGTTTACCCGAAGAACAGTCATGGCGGACAGAGAGCACAGACACAGTGCGAGTGAAAGGTTTCAACTTTTTTACGCCAGTAAATGGGTGGTTCTGCCAACTATGCCGGTCTTGGATGGGTGATATCCACTGTGCCGCAAACCATTTAAGATCTTATGTACATAACATGAATTTGAAAAATTTTCAAGAGAAATTTCCTGATTGGAAACAAAACTGGTTGGACAAGAGGGCGAAAGCTTTGGAAAAAACCTTCGAAGATCAAACAGATTTAACCACTAAATTAAAAGACAAAAATGGTAAAAAAATAGGAAGAGAGCAAGACGAATCTGATAGTTCAGCTGAAGAAGAAAATCCAGCGGAACCGATCAGCCGTCACCGAAACATGAAAACAAAAATGTGGGTACCTAACCAGAAAGCCTTTGAAAGAGTTTGTAATGAAATCAATCCAGTTTCCACAGATGCAGAATGTTCCTTGGCAAAGAATAATTCTTTGAAGAAAGATCGACCCCCTTTTATTGGAAAAATGCCTTTGATTACGTCTTTCAATAAGAGTAAAAAAATTGTAATGAAAGATCTCCCTCCCAACACTTCGGAGAAAATTGTTGCCTCCTGTGCAGCATTTGACCAAAGCCAAAATAAACTGCTAAACGAATGGAGTGACGTCACGAGCCCTAAAAGCGGAGAGGAGAATGATTTGAAATTGAAAGAGTTCATAAAAGTTGCCAAGAAAGTAAAGAAAGGGTCGCGTAAAAAACAAAATACATCTCGATTGTCAATACCGATCGACTGTTATAACACGACAGATTATGTGCCAATAGTAGAAAATTCAGATGTGCTGGAAAATCTAATTGGACCTGTGAGCATTGCTCAGTGGGAAGTCGACATGAATTACGAGTATCACATGCGTCAAATGCAACAGTATGCTTTGCCTCCTCATCAAATGATGCATAATATACCCCCACCCCAAACATTCCTGTTGGATCCATTCCATGCTATTGCCTTGCACAACCAACAGTTCCATAGCGCACAACAAATGATATCCAATCAATATGAAAACTTTGAAATTATTTCACGGGATGAAGAACAATCACTCTCTCAATATCTTGAACAGAATGCCGCACCGTCTCCAACTCCTATAACAAGCAATCAGCATAATCTCATAGATAAGACGCAGACTACATCAGGCATTGTGGCGGATTCGAATCAGCAATCTGATTCCAGATCGTCCCATCTTCAAGATAAACGAGATAACATTAAAACATTGAAAAAATCGAAGCTTTCCTCAAATACCGTGATAAAGAAACCGCCATGTCTCATTCCTTCTCGGTCGAACAACACAAGTGAGATGTTACCCACATTTACAGAAACATTCCTGAGCAACTCTGACGGAGGTGGGTTCATATCATCATTACTCTCAACTTGTCCTGATGTTAAAATTGTCTCTTCAAATGAGTTTTACAAAAAAAGATTGACGAGTCGAAGGAGGAAAAAAATTTATAAAAAAAATAAAAGTCAAAATAAAGTCGATATGCATGATGATGTCCTTAGTACAGATTGTACGGAAGACGAAAGCAAAGGAATTCAAGAAGAGAATGTGTCGCTGTGTGCTGTACCCACATTATCTCACAAAAATTTGAAACAAGCTGTAAATAAAGAAGAAGAAAAAGAAGTACAAAATCCAGGTAGTCCTCCGGTACATGAAAGTCCTAAGAAACAAGGCACTCCTGTAAAAAATGAAACTTTAAGTCTAAAAGAGAAAATAAATAGTATTCGGAAAATGATAGACAAAGTGGAGAAACGAGTAGAAGAAAATGTACCGGGTAAAAAAAGAATGAAAAATAATTTGAGTATCAAAGAAGTCAAAGCGAATGAAATGGGTGATATGGAGAGAAAGATGGAAAGTGGAGGCGCCGTCAAAGAAAGACTTGATAGACGTCTAGATGAATCCGAGGAAAGTAATGATGAGACCGAGGACGTGGATAAACTTATCTTCTACGACCTATGATGTGGATCTAATGAATAACTGTTTGTTTTTTTATGGAGACCGCTAGTACTTGATTATTTAGATTAGTTATTCCAAGTTGTGATTGTGTTATGCTCAAAAATTTCTATTATCATTTTTGTGTTTAATTTTTTTATTGATTAATAAGAAATACATTTTGTATTGTTTATTTCGACTTCCTTATGTTTCTTCATATTATTACTAGTAATTCTGCAAACTGTAGATCTCACTCATGATGTTCATTTTTAAGATGTAGATCTTAAAATAGCCACCATGAGTCCCCAGGTGTACAAATGGGACCCAATAACTAATAAGCATATTCTATGAACATAATAAATATCCACATTGGAATGCGAGACAAAACATCTTCTATTCTCAGTATTAGGACAGTTGCCCTTTGGAAGCGACCACACGCTACTACGAGCGACTTCAAGCGATTTTGAACGTGTATTCATATAAAATGGCTCGTTGTAGTCAATATGAGCGCGTACTCTCTTGGAATTGCTCGATGCAGTAAATTATTTGAGCATTTTGTCGCTTCCAAAGGACGATCAGTGCAAGGGTACTGTTGGTATTAAATGGTATGGCCGGTTCTTCGCGGGGATTCATTAAATGTACATTCTCAGTGTGCCGAGCAGTCCCATCTCCGTGGTCACTCATTTTCTTTATAAAGGATATGTCCCCATCATTAGATATTCTCTTTGATATATGATCAACATCATCTCCGTATGTTACCGGTACAATGAATAATGTATTTTATTATTGTTTGTGTCTGTCTGTCCGTCTCAACTTTTGGAAATCCTTTCCTTTTATATATGTATGTACTCCCTTGTGTTAATATATTATAAATCAGAATTGTTCGAAAAATATAACAGAGAACACATAAAGTTGTGTCTGCAGATCCCTCAGGATACTTTTTAATATACATTATTTGTCGAAACAGGGTTATTGTCGGTTTTGTGAGAAGGTAGAGTCAAGTAATTGAGTCACAACTTTACTTTGACACATGAGTGCATTTACTTTCTTCTCGATCCATCAATAGTGTCCATTGTTTCCGATGGTAGTGACAAATGTATGAGAATGCAACTCTAAATGAGATGTTGTTTGCTGACAATTAAACTTTTTAATTGTCATCGGTCAATAATTCACTTGGGTCCCCAGGATCATGTCATCCACTACAATAGAATTCCAGGAGTAACACATACATATAATAATATAGAGAGGATTTCTGTGTTATTTTACCCAATCAGCTTAAGTAGACTCGGCCTGTATCATTTTCAAGTAACATCTCCCAAACTCAAGTATGACCTATTTTTTCAACGGGAGTTAGAAATTTATAATTGGATTGAAAGAAATAACAACTTTTGAAACTTACTTCTCGGGAAGAAACATTCTACTCTGATGCGAAATCCTTGTTCTAACTCTGACCATGTCTTGGCAAATAACTCGCCCACCTCAGGTAGGTCTCAGTTGTGGTCTATCTGGTCCTCGAAACTCGGTGTTACTGTGCATCATATAAAAGTACAGTTTTTATAAGGATATAAGAGAACATGGAACGAAGGATCCTATAGTACGAGTATTACTACTGTTACTGTTAGGACCTGATTATTTATAACATCAGCAATTAACTTGTATCAGTGTTTTCCTTACATTTGATTTACAATTCAGTGTTGAATATCATAAAGAAAATTATTTTTTTCCAGCGTCTATGGCACGATGAATACCCCAGTGCCCGATAGATCACTGATGTTAAGCAACGTCCAGCGAGGTTGTGCCATGTAGGTGTCCACATGGGTTCGCGCCCTCGTTGTGCTGGCCATTTTTCTGGCCCAACCCAGGCTGGGTGAAGTCAATGTGGGTAGCTGGTTCGCAAATTTCCAGCGAATGAAAGGTGAACCCCCCGTCTTGAATGACCAATAGATGTTAAAGTGACGTCAAGCCAAATTTGAAAAAAAAAAAAAAAAAAACCGTCACTGTTTACTCCGTGCCCAGCCAGTAATTTTTCATATCAAATCACTGTGAAGATTGCGGTACGGCATCGGAGAGCACTCTCAGTGTGTAGTGTGAACTCCTTTAAGGTGCCCACCTTTATTTTTACCAAACCTTGCACATGACACTAAGTATATATGTTCTCAACTAATGGGAATGAATGGGATGTTACACAATCAAGTGCTTCCGGTAGAACGTGTATGACGACGCGGTGACGCTATTTGACAAACAACAATTTCATTAAACTAAACCGTGTTATGTGCTAAATATGAAATCTTTTGTTTTACATATTTGGCAATTTCATTTCAGTATTCTAATAGTCTTAATGAAGTGTGATTTTCAGAGGTACCAGGTTGATGTCTATATTCTTTCCTTGTGAAATGTGAGAAAACAACTTTTTTAGTCTCATGCATCTGAACATCTCTTTGAAATGAGCGGCATCTTTGAAGATCGCTTGATCTTTCTGCATGCGCGCACAGGGAAATAAAATTTGCCCATTGACACATCAGTTTGTTATTTTACTGACTAATTTCCCATACCCCATTTCAAAATTTGATATTTTACGTTTCATGGTACACATAATACAAAGATGGAACAAAAAAGACCCATTTGTCCACCCTACCTTGTACACCGTGAAGGACCCTTTTACCACTTATTGGTGAACAATTTTTATGAAATTTGGGTTTCTAGTTGTAAGTTCCAGTTGGAGTCTAATGGTGATTCAAAACTTCGGTCAACCCTAAAGTGTCAAAAGTTTCCTTCATGGATTCAAAACTTTAGTCAACCCTAAAGTGTCAAAAGTTTCCTTCATGGATTCAAAACTTTAGTCAACCCTAAAGTGTCAAAAGGTTCCTACATGGCGTACTGTCCGGCGAATTTTTTATACCAAATTTTGATTCTGTTTATTTTTTTCGTGATCATTCTTAAGGTTCATTAAAAATGTGGTCAAATGTGTCAGCGGAGGTGAAACCTGTGAGGTTCATTTCGAAATTTGTTAATCATTTTTTATAGGTTCATATATTTCACAACTCCCAGACATAGCTATAAATAACTCACAGTTTCAATAAATCTACCCCTAATCATATATCATGAAGACCAGATGGTTTTGATAAAGACTTCAAATAACAAGAGCTCACCTCACAGGAGGGTTGCTCTTGGATAGAATAATTCAGTCAGTCTGTCAGTTCTTATCTAAATTTTAACAAAGAAGCTCACACACGACAGATGATCTCACCTCAGAACAAGATCTTGAATCTTGTTTGGATGAGGGTGGGGTGGTATAACAAGGGATACGCTTGTTTCATTCATTATAATGGGCCTAATATAAATGTAGTCATTTTATGTTTACAGCAATGAAATAAGAAGCTAAAGGAAAGAGTGGTCCTAAGCATTATATGTTTATTTCAAAGTTTGGACCTGATTTGTAACGTCGCGTCCTATCTATTTTTTGTTATAAGTAAATATTTTTAAATTGATTTTTTCAAATTAGATTGTGAAAATATTCAATTTTATTTGAATAAATATTTTCAAAATCAAATTTGGAAAAGTCGATCCGACAAAATTGTAATCATAGAGTGAACTGTGGTTGGATGAATTGGAGAAAGATGAGTGGAGTTTTGTGTGATAAGAGAGTGAGCGCGAAAATTAAAGGAAGGCTGTACTAGAGTAGCGAGACCGGCTTTGTTGTATAGCGCAGAAACCTGGGCTATAACAAAGGCACAAGAGAGAAAGTTGGAGGTTGCAGAAATGAAGATGTTGCGATGGATGTGTGGGATTGATTACAAGGATTGATAGGGTGAGAAATGAGAGAAAGAGAGGAACAGAAATGAAGATTTTGCGATGGATGTGTGAGATTACAAGGATTGATAGGGTGAGAAATGAGAGACCGAGAGGAAAAGTTAAGGTGGGGGCACTGGGCAGAAAAGTTCAAGAGAGTAGATTGAGATGGTTTGGGCATGTAGAACGAAGAGACGAAAATTATGTTAGTAAGGTAATTGATGGAATGGAGTTGGGAGGGAAAAGAGAGCAGGGAAGTTGAGATGGAGAGACAAAGTGGTGGAAGATTTGATAGAAAGGAAATGGAAGGGAGAGGAAGCGCAGGCTAGGAGGCTGTGGAGGTCATAAATTGGGTGGAAAACGCCGACCCCAAGTAGGTTTGGAAAGGGCATTGTGAAAAAAAGAAGATTCCTTGTGTCAATGTTATTTTTACATTTGAGTTTTTATTCAGTGTTGAACCAACGGACGCTGATTAGAAGGCTAAAATGGTTATAATGTTTGACTGAAATTATGGAGAATTTCAAAAGGTTCCTTAATTTAACCCAGCCCCGCCCTGGTATCTCATATCTTAATAAATTCATTTATACCGATGCTGAAACCACGCTCCAAAATTAGTTATCGTTATTATTTTGTGTTAATTGAAATCACGTGATTTTTGAATTGAGATCCAAAAACCTTATCAAACGGCACTGCAGCCCTGTGTGGGCCTTGGCCTCCTCAACAATGGTCCTCCAAAGTATCCTGTCCTTTGACTTAGAACACCATTCCGAAACTTGCCTAGTTCGGAGATCGTCCGTCACATTGTCCATCCATCTCATTTTTGGTCTCCCTCTTCTTCTCGTTGTGTAGACATTTGCATTAAACATTTTTTAGGCATTCGGGAGTCGTCCATTGGTTGTATATGTCCAAACCATTGAATTCTGCGTGCCTTGATTAATCGAACATTGTCTTAGTTTGGCAGGATGTCATTTGTTTCCACGTTGTATCGGGTTATATTTTCCTGATTCTTCTTCTTTTGAATCTTCTTAATCTTTCCTCGTCGGCCTCGGTCAGCGTCCCTGTTTCACCACAATGTGTGACTACTGGTCGAATTAGTGTTTGGTAGATTTGAATTTCAGCTTTGTGATTTAAGAGTTTATTCTTCAGAAAATTAAGATTTGCAAAGTAGGCACTGGAACCAGCTTGTATGCGCTCTTTGATGGATGTTGAGCATTGTGCGTTGAGATTGAGGTCCATAACCATCATATTATGTCCGCTTATATCAGGATATGTATATGTCACCCTCCTGGGGCAGAGTTTCCTTGCGACGAAACACCAAAAAATATTTTTCAATTATTTTTTAAGATTTTCTACTGTGAAAGTTCACAAAAACGGTTCAAATGTGCCCCAGGTTCTAAACAATTAGAACCCATTTTATTTTACTTCTTATAATTGTCACATAGGGTACATAGCTCATATGTTCTAGTTTCTATTTTTTCTTGAGAGGAAAGAATTTTGTACAAACAAACCTCATGGCGGTTTTACTTTATCTTCTAGTATGTAGTATAATAGTATAGAGAAGATAAAGTATTTCTATCGTTCCGAAAATTTTGAGCTTAGCATGTTCTTTGTTTGACAACGAAATCCATTCCCTCGCGATAATCATAAGTGGTAGCCTGA
Organism: Pachypsylla venusta; assembly: GCA_012654025.1. Classification (NCBI taxonomy): domain Eukaryota; kingdom Metazoa; phylum Arthropoda; class Insecta; order Hemiptera; family Aphalaridae; genus Pachypsylla; species Pachypsylla venusta. Next base: position 9,591,457 of record CM022879.1, on the reverse strand, counting down.
ATATTCCTTATAGATTTTGCATTGTCTTGTGGTATTTTCACACATGGATTACTTCATACGCGTAGTTCCATGTATTGTAGACCTCACGCAGTTAATGGGTGTTAAGGCGTTTGATGGCCCAATAGAACGTCTTGACCAAGTTTCATCAAAAAAAAATACAAGACAAGCTTTTTGAGAACTATTGTGTAACTAATAGACATGCGTTTTAAGAAAAATCGTGGTGTTAAAACCAGACCTTACTCCATTCATTCAATTTCCTCCTGATCGAATGTTATAAACGGCCTTGTGTCTGTAATGGGAGCACCAATATCAATAAAGACTATCTATCAATGTGATGATTCAATTGTGTAATTAGTGGCATGTTAAATACACCAGTTCCTGTAAGTTTACTGGAGTTAAGCAACATCTAGTGAGGTTTTACTTGATGGGTGACCACGTAATTTCGAGCAATCGTGATCCTGGCTATCCCCGGCCCAACCCAAAATGGGTCACGTTAATGTGAGTAGCTGGAATGTAAGTTTCCGGCGAATGATTATAGATGTCAAAGAGACCTAATCAATCAATAGCGTCATCATCGTTTCCGATGATAGCCGGATTTATGAGAATGCAGCTCTAAAGAATTTGTTATTTATTACCATAGTTTTGATTTGCCATTCATCATACTTCTAATCTTGTACTAGGCATATATTTGGCATGTCCCCCACCCAGAGCTATGTTAATCACTGCAATATAATTATTACAGTAACATACTTTCTGTGATATTTATACTATCTGCACAGGTGGACTCAATCCGTGAAGATGTCATTACTCAAAAACATCTCACAATGTCAAGTATCTCCTATTCATAATATGAAAGTTTTTGTAAGTCGTAATATTGAATTGAACTAATTATGCCTTTGGCTAAAGAGACGTGTTTTTTTTTTTTAATTTCGCTTAACGTCTATTGGTCATTCAAGACGGGGGTTTCACCCTCCATTCGCTGGAAACTTGCAAACCAGCTATTCACATTGAACTTACCCAGCCTGGATTGGGGCCGGAAAAATAGCCAACATCACGAAAGCGCGAACCCACGTGCACACCCACATGGTACAATCTCGCTGGATGTTGCTGGATAACTTCAGTGATCTAATTCGACGTGCCATAGACACTGACAAAAATTGGCGTTTTCATTAAACATATTAGTTTTTTATTATTAAACATAAATAAGAAACCTATTTATTGTTATTAATAAAGTTATTTTTCAAAAAAAAAAATCAAAACACACATCTAATGCCAATTTTTTACCATTATTTTCAGTTCAGTATCCGGACTATATTTTATTTTTTATTCTCGTCAGTAAGCTTCATATTAATATTTTTTGCTTCTTTTTTTATTCAAGAGACATTCAGAAAAGTTCCTCGTCTGTCATGGGCTAAGGCAATTATTAAAACAAAGACATTTTGACAACAAGAGTGGCAGGGGCAAATTTTCTGTTCAAGTTTTAAAAGATAAAATGAAGTTTAGTGTGTACAACACTCGACTGTGTTTTCCATATACAGGGTGTTCAGATGCAATCTAAACAGTCGATTTTCTCGAATACTGTTGGAATGAATTTTTGGGGGTTACAAAAATCATAACCGTCAACAATACATTTGATTACACCCAAAAGTTTCGGCGTATAATTAAAACTAAATACTAACCAAATTTCAAGTCTAGCGCTAAGAAGCCAAAGGAACATTCAATCGCACCCAAAATTTTAGGCGCACATTTGGACCCTAAAGTTTTCAATCGTTTTTAGGATTCTACGTACCTTAAAATGTAAAATATCAAATTTTGACGTTTGAAAATGATTTACCATTGCAATACTTGACTTTAATTTTCCTACTTCTGCAATGCAGAAATAGAACAAGACTGTTTCCTCTTTTAACCCGACTTAACTTTGCCAAATTTCTCTGCACGTACCTATAGTATTAAAAAAAAAAAAGTTTTTGTGTTTTAATGTCCAAATTTACCGTAATAGATGTCAAAAAAAATCTCATTACGACATACCCCCCCCCCCAAAAAAAAAAAA
>CM022879.1:9540162-9587690 GCA_012654025.1 Pachypsylla venusta | reverse complement strand
CACGAATTACAGGGTGGAACATGTGACAATGGACCCTTTGCGGCCGCACCGAAATGGTAGGTAAAAATGTCTAGAAATAAGTTTTTATGACCCCAAATAAGTAATTTAGTAAAAAAGATGGTTTTCCCGCCCACTTTGACCACGGAGATCGAGCCTTCTTAGACCAAACCAATTCAGCTTTTTTGAAAATTTTGGTCTAAGCAAGCTCGAACTCTGCGGTCCAATTGGGCGGGACAACCATCTTGTTGGAACACTATTTTTTACTAAATTACTTATTTGGGATAATAAAAACTTATTTCTAGGCATTTTTACCTATCATTTCGGTGCGGCTGCAAAGGGTCCACATGTTCCACCCTGTTCACATGTTCCACCCTGTAATTCTTTTTTAACGAGACGTATTAACGAGACCTTAACGAGGTGTCACATTTTTAATCCAGCCGGTGCGGTGCCCAGCCTACACGGCTGGACGAGGCCAATTTTTTTTTAGTCTGAAATTAATCCCCCTAAAATCTAAGGATACGTGTTTTTGCGTTTTCTTATATTTTCAGCCATTCTCGAGATACAGGGGGTGGGGTGAGACTTTATGGACACCCTGTATAATATTACAATATTAAACCTCCTTAGCCAAGTTTAACTTATTTAGATTTGTTATTTTCAGAAATAGATATTGGTCAGTCTTTCATCTCTCATTTCCTTTCCTTGCTCCGAGTTTTTAATTGATGTGCGGAACATCAATCAGTTTAATTATCAAAATATCGTTTGAAATAAGACATATTGTGAGCCTATAGTAGTTAATTCAAACCTCACAGGTAACGTGCCTTTTTTTCAGTATTTGGTGTTAGCGAAACTCACGAGTGAAAAATTAAATTACTTTTTAATTAAAATAGTGAAGCTTACTAAATGGTAAAATAGGAACTTGTGACAAAATAGGGAACTTGCTGGGTGAGGTCAATGTAGGTAGTTGATTTGCAAGTTTCCAGCGAATGGAGAGTGAAACCCCCGCCTTGAATTACCAATAGATGTTAAAGAGCCGTTAAGATAAATTTAAAAAAAAAAAAAATACGGCTAGTTCACTGATTCTGAAAACAAAAGACAGAAATCTTTCTACGTGAAAAAATTGTACGGGCCATCGTCTTGTAAGACGCGATATTATTTCTGAGAGATCTTATTTTAATATAAAATGTTACCAGTAGAACAATTACTGAACATTGATCCAGGGTTAGCCAAAATACATTTCCAAAACTCCTGAGAATCTAGATGTTGGATATCAAAGAATAACATCAAAGTTGACGTTTTATGCTTGACAAAAACATGTGAATCCACTCTTACCCGTCCCCGCTCTTAGTCTCATCTTTTATTTTTATTTCCATCCCAAGAATCGATGACCTACAAAGAAAATTTACGTCAATTTGTTTTTCATATTAAAATGTGACGTTAAAAAGAAAATGGTACGGACTGAGATGTTCGTGTTTTTAGTATGTGCGTGTAACGAAAACGTCTATGTGTAGGTATTTGTAAACCGAGGTAAGTACAGTAATACAGTATGTACACCGGCTGCGGTGTGCATGCCATCAGCCATGTACTTTATTGTATATTACACTGGTGAGTTCCCATGGATGTTTTGCGGATATGTCCCTTCCACAAATCTTTCCTATGACATTCCCTTGAGTGGATACATCACTTTTTTCCATTGTTGTGAATTTATTTGTCCCCTTTCTACGATCAACTTTTTTTCCTCTTACCCGGATTTCCTGCTACCCCTTCATTTCATGGGTTGGTGATGTAGTAGTAAAGTGCTCTGACTGATACGGACTTCAGTAGGGCTAAAACACAGCCAACTCATAGAATTCTATCCCTATGAATTTGAGATATTTTCCTCATAATAACAGAATTCAAAAAACTGTCAGTGTAAAAGCACTATTATCTAGGCACCACCGTAAGCCAGGCCAAGTTCTAAGTCAAGCCTGCCGAATGCAGTTTGTATATTACGCGAACAGTTTCATGTTATTATTTTTTCTCGGAACGCGATAATGATTAAATTTTGTAACCTTAATTTAGCAGCCAAGTTTCGATCTTTAGGTACAGACCACCGCTTTGAGCTGTGTAATTTAACAGCCAAGAGATATCAAAAAAATACCCCTCAAACCTTCAGAAAAAATATAAAATCTTGCTGGCGACTCAGCTATGGCAGTTTTATCGATATTTGCAAACAGAAAAACAGACTCCATTATTTTGTTTAAAAGAAATTTTACAGCCACGCGAAAAGTCGGATACGATATTGCGGGGATTAGATTCCTTATAAAGGACGGATACTATGTTGCGGGGATTAGATTCCTTAAAAAGACGGATACGATGTTGTGGGCATTAGATTCCTTATAAAAGAAGGATTCGATGTTGCGGGGATTAGATTCCTTAAAAAGACGGATACGATGTCGCGGGCATTAGATTCCTTATAAAAGAAGGATTCGATGTTGTGGGGATTAGATTCCTTAAAAAGACGGATACGATGTCGCGGGCATTAGATTCCTTATAAAAGAAGGATTTGATGTTGCGGGGATTAGATTCCTTAAAAAGGCGGATACGATGTTGCGGGGATTAGATTCCTTATAAAACACGTATACGATGTTGCGGGCATTAGATTTCTTATAAAAGAAGGATTCGATGTTGCGGGGATTAGATTCCTTATAAAAGACGGGTAAGATGTTGCGGGAATCAGATTCCTTATTAAAGGCGGATACGATGTTATAGAGATTAGATTCTTTATAAAAGACGGACACTATGTTGTGGGGATTGGATTCCTTATAATGTTCTTGAATCCTTTCATTCAATGGTTGTACACTGTTGTCTTTACACGGCCCTTTAACAATATAATAATAATTCAGGTGGTGCCTCTTTCCTGTTACCAGGCATTCACGAACTAAGTTAGGAAACATAGGAAACTGTATGAGGTTCAAAGTTGGAATAATAACTAGTATAGTTATATTAATCATTTTTCCGTCTTTGATATACTGTGGGGTTGGAAGATATATTTTAAACGTGAACTTTGTATTTTAGATAATTAAACTTTTCTCCTTTTAGCCAAACTTTCACACGTGGAATGTAACTTTTCAAAATAACATTAAACAAGATGGATTACATGTTCCACAACAACACCACTCCAATTAAAGTTAAAAAGTGCATTAGTAGACGACTGCATAGTGCATGTAGGAGATGAAATTAGTAACAGTGCAGCTGATATGCTATACACAAAGGAGTGCAGTTTCAAATTACTTGACGTTAATATATGTTTACAAATATCTAATTATAGCATTATCGTTTACACTTGAAGAGGCTAGAATAATGATTATGAATAAATTTGGAAACAAAAATATTTTGGTGCACCAATTTATTTTATGTATGCGGTGATGTAAGGGGTTCAAATCCGTTTGTGCATTTGGGACTCGAGTTTAAAGGAGATCTTACCTTAGGATGTCTGTATCATATTCCGGTGTTTAGCACTAAGTACCTCTCTAAGGCATTAAAAAACAAATTTTATGTATGTGGTGATGAAAGGGGCTCCTTTTGTGAGGCTCAAGAATAAAAGATATCTTAACCTTAGGTTATCTGTATTACCTTATTGTTGTCGCCCAGGGGTCCAGGCTTTAGCCAGATGTTCCTTTCTAGGGCATGAATAAACACAGACTGGGCAGGAGCAAGATCTATTAAGATGCTTGAAGGCGATAGAGTGAAGAGAAATTTCGGTAAAAGCTGATATTGGTACCTACGGGATTATCTCCGACACGTGTACTAGGTCAAAATCCAAACAGTACATTTATTTTGGTAATGAGTAATATTTCACCTTTTCATTTATTAGTGGCATCAGCGTCTCAGGTGTCTGAGACTGCAGCTTCAATACTCCATACATCATCAATTTGCAAACAGTGCAGTTGAGAAAATGGTTTCATGTCGATCGTCCCTCTTTTGATTCATGGCCGTTTAACCCTAGCATTGCCAGGGGGGGGGGGACAAAGTACCCGCGTTTTAGCAAAGTATGATACTTATTTTAATGAGACCTTTAATAATTGTCACAAACAATATTTTCCATCATAAATATAAAAATATGTATGTTCCAAGCCTTCTAAGGGATGATATTGAACCCAAACTTTGGGCGCGGGTACTGCGGGTAATGCATGTAACCAATATATTGATTGTCTAAAACTACCATTAGAAGCTAATTATGTATCACCTGCAAGAAATAAGTTTGTGTAAACACTGTCAAAAGACATTTGTCTGTGTGGGATGTCAGGAAGCAGAAAGTTCTGGTTCAGAATAGATTTCCTAGGGTCTAGCGATTTTTTTTATTTTCATTTACATTATTTTATTCCTGGGATTTAATTTTATTTTTATGTAAAGTAATAAGATAATAATTGATTTAGTTTATATTTTTTTAGTTTATAATAAAGTAATATCGACTTATTGTAATAAAAAAAATCATTTTATCCTTTATTTTGTTTGCGGGTACTTTGTACCCCCCCCCCTTGGCAATGCACGTAATTAAATAGAGCTTGGCAATCCTAGGGTTAATATAACAATATTCCTTATTCGTACTACCCAAATAATACAACACTACCCAAATAAGACAGATTAGGATGGGAATCAATTCACTTTGTTGATGTCTATAAGTTCGTAATTTTACTGGGTAATTACTTAATTCGACAGAAATCGAACAATTTGTTTGTAAGGAACAGCGTACTCTTTTTAATCTGATTAACCCCGTGTTCTTATGGGAACGAGACACCATTTTAATTTCACACTGAAACATTCTGTCTTCAACCTCAGAAATAAGTTTGTTCATTACCCGCGTTATGTATACAACCTGCAAACAACTTAATTATTGCAAATATCAAGCACGACAAAATAAACAGCACAGCACGATACCAAGAACAGCACTTGACTTTCATTCTTGATAAACAATCATCAGGTCATGAAAATCGTGGGACTCGAATATGTTTCTGTTGTCACTGAGGAGAGAAGGCATTTGTAATAATAATAATAATACGAAGGTTAGATGTTCTAGACTGGAGGAACACTTGAGCTGCTTTCCCACTGCACGCAACATTTGTTGCGAAACGTTTCATCCTCCGCTGTTTCTACAGAATCAAATGAGAACTCCACTTTTGACCCCGGTATACATTCCGAAATACACTTGTATAATGTGTATGTATGTTTGTTTGTTACGCGACAAGCCACAATTTTCATCCGATTTTGACGAAATTTGGTATACATATTTAGGACATGAAGGAAATATTGCTGTATAGTTTTTGGAGCGTTGGGCCCCTCCCGGGGGCCCAATATTGTGTTTTTTTAAAAATGATTTTTATCTTTTTAGCGGTTTATTGTGGAAACGTAAAATTTTGAATTGTTATGGCTGGTGTTAAGGGTTTTTGATTTTGAAAATTTCGGGGACCCTGACCTCCCGGGGGGGGGCAGAGGAAAATGATTTTATTTTTTTAAATTTGATTGAGATATTTTTTTCTATAAATGACTAAAACACTAACGTGAACACCTGATCATCTTGGTCCACCAGTATGTAGTATGGGCAGAGTGAGCAGCATACTCGGCTTACACAATGGAGGTACCGAGCGAATGCCATGAAAATAATGGCAATTGGTTTTGTTTGTCTATTTGTACCAGGAGAACTCTTGAACGCTTTATCCGCTTTTCATGAAGTTTGTTATGGGCATTCATAATATGAAATTAGGGCATTATTGGAACACATGGGGCTGTCCATTTTATGATCTACAGTTAACAGAACTATATTGGTGAAAAAACGCGCAACGGTAAGTCGGTGACTTTCTAGAGAGAAATTTAATTAAAAAAAAAGTATTGAGTCAAACAAATGTTCAACAAACATGATTTTTAGCATTTTACAAAAGAGCTTAAAATTAGAATTCTCTGACATATTAGAATTTAAAGCACTTTTCACACGTGGCGGCTTCCTATTGTAATAGAATCTAGATTAAAAAATATATTCTCTTTGCTCAAGGTCTAAGCGAAAACTAAACAGCAGAAAACAAACAAAATGCATTTGTTTGAATTTGCGATAAAATTAATAACAAACAGGAAATTGGCAAACTACAAGTTGACTTTGAACACGAGTCTCATCCGTCTCATCGCAGCGTGAAGTATTGTGTGCCGACTTTATTATTTTGTATTCTTATTAAATTATAGGAGAATTGAACATAATAAATCATAGGAGAATTGAACATAATAAATAAATCATAGGAGAATTGAACATATTGAATTAGGTATAGGAGAATTGAACATATTGAATTAGGTATAGGAGAATTGATCTCCGTGGCCGAGTTGTTAAGAGCATTGACTCTTGGTCCGAAGGTTGTGGGTTCGAATCCCGCCCGAAGCAAAAATTTTCTGATCGAATTTTCGTTTTCGGAATGGCAAGGCTGTAAAAGAAGTGCCCTGAAATAATGCGAAAGCGGTTCCGGGCCATATTTTTTTTTTTTTTAAAAAAAGGAGAATTGAACATATTAAATTAGGTATAGGAGATTGAACATATTGGCGATATTAAAGATTTAATCATGCTGAAGTGGAATGTTTTATATCTATAATAAAACTCAGATCATCTAAATATTAAATCTGAAATCTATAACACAGTAACAGCGTGTCACAAAATTAATAAAAAAAGTCAAACCGTTTTCGAGTTACGGCCAAATTTTAAATTCGGCAAGTCACGGTCGGTTTAGTTAAATTTTGTAGCGACAAGCGACAACATATCAACTTAAAGCGAGTAAAGTTTGCAAAATTAAATATTTTTATACAATGGTGTCCCAGAAATGAAACTCCCCTAAAACAACCTGATGAAAGACGAATTGCATTCAACAATGGAACATTCGAGGACAAGGATTTTTTTTTTGTGTGAATTTTTCGTTCTGCAAAATATAAAAAAATCTTATTGTAAATTGCTCTTTCAAAATGGTTCATATCAAATTGAGTTAGGCTTTCAAAGCCCTCTTTTATATATGTAGATTCTAGAAATAGATGTTTTTCGTGGAACTGGTCACGAAAAGTAAATATTAAGTACCACACATCTTCGAGCAGCCATTATTTTAATGAGTTTATTTTTTCAAGAAAATATATAAAACTTCCTTTTATTATTTCTTGAAAGTTCTGCCGTAGTTTTACTGTCTTCTTATTGGAGCCACATGAAGGTCTCCTGAACATTAAAATTTAGAAAAAGAATAATCAAGAATAGGCATGTATCGTGTTGAACACTCATTACCAGTTTCCTCTATTTAAGGGCTTCTCATTTTCAAAAAGAAAACTTGAGTAAGATAGATAGGGTATATTCTCTGTTTACAAATGATTGTAGACAATATATCCTTGTAATGATGTAATGTAAAGAGATCCCCATGAGAATAATATCTCTCCATGAGTAGTAGGAGCCGTTCAGGATGCAATCTTTTGGAGTCTGGCAATGACTTTGTGGTTTTAATGTATTTACACCATAGTTGACTGCTTGTTTTACATTAGAAAATATCATCTTTGATTCTCTATGGTATAGTCTATTGTACGCCGGGTGAGACCAACGAAACAAGAGAATAAGGAAATACCGATCATATAGAATTACAATTGTCAAGGTTGGACATGCTTTGGAACGTCAGGTACTTTCTGATATAATGTTGTGTTACATTTGACTCCCCAGTAAGTGTCGAATCGACGGTGATAAGACTGGCTTAAAATGTTTTTCGTTTCACTGAAGTTATAGAGAAAATTTCAAAACGTTATTTAGTGTAAAGACTGCTATTGTCAAGGAATACAATGTTGTTTTTACTCAAATGTCAATGAATAAAAATATATGTATCACAAAACTGAAACTATGCTCAATCACTGAATGGGTCAGTTGCATCAAAATTAAAAAAAAAATTAAAATGGACTAAATTCTATAGATGTATCTGTTTGTCATGTGCAGTTCACATAAGGTAAAAGTGAATTTTCCTCGGACACTGAATTCTATAGATGTATCTGTTTGTCATGTGCCGTTCACATAAGGTAAAAGTGAATCTTCCTCGGACACTGAATTCTATAGATGTATCTGTTTGTCATGTACAGTTCACATAAGGTAAAAGTGAATCTTCCTCGGACACTGAATTCTATTTTTTTTTAATTGATGTCGATTTTTATATACCTTTACATCCGGGTGTATCAATTGTGTCACATTGCGCTTTCCTGTGGCTAGTTGAATTAGCCTTATTGGTAGGTAGCGGTACCTGTTGTTGGACTTCTCCGCTGTCGATAATTAAACTATAGAATACGTTTATGACAGATACACTCTTTAGGAGTAGGTTTAATACTGTAATGATAATAATAATTGTATCTTTTCAATTGACTTTAAATGTATTGGACCCCCTTATTTGATCTCCCAGAAAGAGCCTCTGTTCTCCCTTGTTCTAAATTAGATGTCTAGACTCTCATTACTAAATTTGTATCCTGCGGTGTGCTGGAATGCTCCTGTTCACTACGCTAGTAATTACATTATACATATTTAAGTATGTATTTTATGAAATTTACTTTTTCTACAGAATGCCATTATAATATGTATGCCAGAATGTTTTATAATATGTACGATCACTGAAGTTAAACAACGTCCAGCGAGGTTGTACCGTGTGGGTGTTCACGTAGTTTCGCTGCCTCGTGATGCTGGCTATTTTTCCGGCCCAACCCAGGCTGGGGGAGGTCAATATGAGTAGCTGGCTTGCAAGTCTCCAGCGAATGGAGGATAAAACCCCCGTCTTGAATGACTAATTGAGATGTTAAGATGTTAAACCAAATTAAAAAAAGAAAGACTCGGCACCATAAGAATAATTTTGGTAAAAAAAAAAAAAAATTATTCTGTTAATAGATGCTATTTAAGAAGTTTGAAATTTATATTTCTTATTCTGGTTGTGTTTGGTGGTTACCCGATAACTAGACTCACCTTAAAACCAGGGGGTGTAAAAATTTGATTTATTTAAAAAATTTGTTAGTCTGGTTGGATTTGGGGGTAATTCAACAAAGGAGAAGTTAGAAAATTGTGGAATAATGTTAGTGTTTTTCTATCGCAATCGTCAAATTTGCGGTACAAAAACTCTTGTAATGAGTTATGCATCCACCTTTCAGTGGAATGAAAGCCTTGATTTTTGGAATATTTCCGGTTATTTTTACGTACTGTTCCATTCAAGTTTTTTAGTTCAGCTTAGAAGACCCTATTTGACGAGATTTTTTTGGCATGATAGGAGCCAGCGGCATGAGTAATTACCCTGTATACTAGGCAGGTACTATTGTTGAGGCCTAATGAATACGCTGTGCACTCTCTTACTTCTTAACTAGAAACTTTTTTTATTTTTCAAGTCCATGTTGACTCTTTTATTCATCCGTTAAGCTATAGCTCGCGTGAGAACTTCACTCAGACCTTGATCCAAATGTCTGTCCAGTCTCTGAGAAGTTGAATGCATTCCTGGCATTCATTTTATTATCTGAGATATCATTTCTCAGGACTAATCATTTTGGAGACAATTTTATGGAATAATTACTATTCATACAGTGTGTACTAATAATCTTGAACACAGACTATCTGAGATATCATTTCTCAGGACTAATCATTTTGGAGACAATTCTACGGAATAATTACTATTCATACAGTGTGTACTAATAATCTTGAACACAGACTATCTGAGATATCATTTCTCAGGACTAATCATTTTGGAGACAATTCTATGGAATAATTACTATACCTACATACAGTGTGTACTAATAATCCTGAACCAGACGAATGGCATTGTTCAAATTAAAATTCAGGCCCAATTATCCCCATAGTGCGGAATTGTTTTATTTTTTACTTATCTATTTGACATTCGAGACGGGGTTTTACCCTCCATTCGCTATAAACTTACAAACCAGCTACCCACACTGACCTCACCCAGCCTGGGTTGGGCCGGAATAATTAGGCAGCATCACGAGGCGCAAACACACGGGACACCCACTTGGTAAAACGTCCCTGGACGTTGCTTATCTTCTGTGATCTAACGGGAACTGGTGTAGTCAACGTGCCGTAGACGCTGACTAACGGAATTGTTTAGAAGGTATATTTCGGCTTTATTATTTTCCAGTTTGGAATCTCTTGTATATATTTGCACATTAAAAAAGTGTGATTATTGCCTTTAAAGGGTTCATCCGATTACAGTGTTGTGTGCCATGCTTCACACTCCTAGAAGGTTCCTTTGATGTAACCCTCGGGCAAAAGACTTTAATTGGGATAGCACAATTATTTTGTGGCACCCAATATTCAAATTTAAGCATGGAGAGAATGTTGGGACCGCATGTTTTTTTTTTTTTTTTTTATNTTTTTTTTGTAAAATGTAAGTTTTCTTAAGGGCCAGTGTGTCTAAAACAGAAAGTCTTGTCTTTGATGTTATGCATTCCAAAGTAAACCTCATAATCAAGTAATTTACAAGTTTACAAATAGTAACTGAATTTAATGTTTGTAATATAGTTTGCACAGACTGAGAGAAACATGGAAAGAGGTTGTAGGTTGTAGCTAACTTTCCTTAATTGGTCTGATATGTCGACTGCATCATCATGGATGTTAGCCAAGTTATGAGAAGGACTGTAACGCTAAAGAAAAGTTTTTTTTTTTTTGCTTAACGTCTTTTTAACAACTAATGGTTATTCGAGACGGCGGTTTTACCCTTCATTCGCTGGAAAATTACAAACCATCCACCCACATTGACTCACCGAGCCCCAGGATCACGAGATATTCAACGTGCCATAAACCCTGGCTAGAAAAAGATTTGCCTGCTGCTAAACTTTTCAAATTACTGTCATCATAGGTACATTGATTTATTGTTTTAGCATAAAACACCGAGAAGTTTAGGTAGAATTTAGAGAACCCGGGGATTGAACCTGGGTCCCCCAAGTTCAATGCCAGTGTTGAGGATACCCACTAGTCTAAGAGGACTGTCTCCAAAAAGACAATCAGACTAAGTAGAAAATTGGAAAAATGAACCTTTCCCTAATTTTCGACCCAACAAATATTAGAACCCGGTTCAACATTAGGGCGAACTGACAGTGATACACACTCATTCTGCCAGCACGAGTCAATCTATAAAAAACCATAAACACATAGAGTTCATATTTATAAATAAAGAAATACTTCATAAATTGTGTTCAGCTGATATTCAGGCCACAAAGGTAGTAGGACAATACCTTATAAATTTGTGTCCAACTGAAATGGACAATATTTCTAATCGACAGGAATTATTTTGTTTGCCTATCGATTTGGTGATAAGTTATAGTTAGTGTCAGTCTCTTATCGGGAGCAGACATCTGGTGAGAACAAAATAAAGGAAAATACCTCGAGGAAATGTACTATTTTTCTTAAAATATTTCATTCTGAAAAGTTTCACTTAGAAAACTTTTATTATTTCATGAATTTACCACTACGCAAGAAAAAAAGTACATTACGCAAATGAGCCTTTCAACAAAACAAAATCATAAATTGAGTTTAAACCTTTTTAAAAGAAAAAGTTGTAAAAAGTCTGAAAAAGGTTTGTGGATTGCCTTCAAGCCCATTTCCTCATTGACATGCCTTATCATATTGGGTCTGCTGTTTGACAGCTTTCACTCTTGATGACATTTTTCCTTTTATTTGTAATGTTCTCGTTTATTGCATTTGTCTGAAAATATATAAAAAAAACATTGACCTTTGTTCTGAGAAGATATTTCTTTTCCTTGACATATTTTTGATTATTTTTCTGCTGACTAATGTGAATGCAGCAAACAAATAGTGACCCACTTAGATACGTATAATCATCACGATACCTCTAGGATCCTGATATATTATTCTCTAGTAGAGATAACTCAAGATTGAAAGAACTTTTAGAACTTGTTCCGTCAACCTTCAAGTGAACGCTTCTCTAAAAGAGCTGTTTCTTTGTCAATCGTATTAAATTGTAACATTATTATTAGAGCCCGGATAGAAATATTCTTTTGAGTATTTTGATGATTTATTGGGTTTTTGTACATTTTACACTTATTCGAATTATTTCGCGCATTGTGGCAGGAAAATATTATTGATAAAATACATTTCGTCCAATGTTCCAATATGTATATCATTAAGAATATCCTTCCATACCTTATGTCCAAACACTGGTGTCATATAATAATGAACTTTGGAACCTCTTTTTACGGTACAAACCAACCAACACTTTGTTTACTAGGTATGGAATTTACTCTTTTCATATCCTGAAAAATTAAGAAGGAAACGTGACGTTTTTAGATCCGGGCTTAGAATCTCCTATACAAGTCGATCAATACATCAATGAAGTACCGACAATATCCCGCATAATCTTGCTCCTATTTTCAAATTGTGTCCCTTGACATCGGCAGTTGTAGTACATTTGTCTTTAGTAAAGTATTTAGATTTCCTTACTGTACCTACTGTTTAAATGTAAAATGATTTTTTAATTTCAAATTTATATTCCAAATGATACATTACTGCTTTTATTTTGTCATAATTGGGCGATTTTGCATAGATTATAATCTGGTGATTATAATTTGAATGGTCATAAGGATTGTAAATTGAAATAGTTGATTGAATCCATTAATCAAAATATTAAAACAATCAAATTAACTCTTATGTTTTTTATATTTTTTAATGAACATGTTTCTTATGATGTCGATTATGATTTTGTTGCAAGCTCCATATCTCACGATTTTATCTTGCATGTGAGTTGATTTTTTTGTTTATGATTTTGTAAGATTATGCTCACTAAAATTTAGAGAAACTGATATTTGAAACTGATTTCGCTTGATAAAGGGCGGTTGCTTGTTAACAAGAGTTAAGTAAAATCTATTTTATAACATTGTTATAATGTGTATTTACGGAACCCATGCGTCATCTTGAATGGATCTGTTCCTATTCAACATCATTTACCTACGACTGCAAAGCCAAATCAGTTATATTAACTCAATTAACTCAATTCTGACCACAATATTGTAACTACAAGAGTTCAGAGGTAAATTTGTATAGTTATACCTTCTGACCTTCAAGTTCGATCAATGATACAGGAGCAGTACGTTCAAGAAAAAAAGGGAGTGAAAAATGAACAGAACTTTAGAGGAGAATGTTAAACTTCTATGGCAGAACAGTTTACTTGAACTGTATGAAAGAATCCTTGATCTGAACTTTTCTTACCTTAACTTATTCTTACATTTGCAAAGCTGAGAAAGCTTTCCCTAAGCTGTGCTGGTCATCTTCTAAGGTATCATCAGTGAGGAATTGTTGAATACTTCTTTGATGAAGCATATCACAACTCCATACCCTCCAACAGTCTAGTTGTGAAGTTTAAAAAATTCTTACAAATTTTATTGAAATAAATAAGAGTTTTAACAATTCAAAATATTTATTCACGTATTTTTTTTTCTTTCTTTTTTAGAACATTTGTGAGTGCAAAAAACTTTAAGGTAGAAAGTTGTAATATAGGAAGATCCAACGAACCCTATTACGAATAGCTTTCTGAAGATACCCTCAATATATTTGAGGGAAAAAATAATGACACGGAACACTGAGCATTCTCTCCTCTTTTTAAACGAATTATTTTTTTTTCCGGAGCTCGAATTTATTTGCTTTGAGTAGTAGGTTTGTTTGATATCGT
The DNA here is from genome assembly GCA_012654025.1 of Pachypsylla venusta. Lineage (NCBI taxonomy): Eukaryota > Metazoa > Arthropoda > Insecta > Hemiptera > Aphalaridae > Pachypsylla > Pachypsylla venusta. The sequence continues at coordinate 9,573,999 of CM022879.1, read as the reverse complement.
TAAAGAAAAATTTAAATCGTTTTTTCTTGAATGTTTCTTGACTTGGCGAAATATAACCGAATATCTTCTTAGGTCCCCTGTTGTGTCTTTCCATAGAGAAAAATAGACTCCCATCTCTTAAGATAACCTCAATATATTTTAGGGAAAAAATAATAGGGTCTAAAAGCTAATCACTCAATTCTAAGGATGAACATATGAAAAGTCAATACTAAGTTTCATCAGAATTAAACCAAGTGTCCGTAACACTTTATTGATCATTGTGAGAACCGAATTTTATCTCTATTACCCTTTTAACGTGATTGCTATGGGTGTCATTTCAGCAAATTATTATATTGATCTTATAATATCAATATGCAACTAATGCAAGTTTTGCCTTTTATAATTTAAATCGATATTTTCATCTTTTCTTATGTGAGTTATCTTCAGTCATGGTCATGTTACCACTTTATTCCACTTACACAGTGTATAATGGCCATCCTTATCCACTTTTATCATTTAAATCCATATTCTCATCTTTTTTTACGTGAGTTATCTTCAGTCATGGTCATTCATGTTTCCACTATATTCCATTTACTCAATGTATAAAGGCCATCCTTATCCACTTTTATCATTTAAATCCATATTCTCATCTTTTTTTACGTGAGTTATCTTCAGTCATGGTCATTCATGTTTCCACTATATTCCACTTACTCAATGTATAAAGGCCATCCTTATCCACTTTTATCATTTAAATCCATATTTTCATTTTTTCTTACGTGAGTTATATCTTCAGTCATGGTCATGTTTCCACTTACACAATGTATAATGGCCATCCTTATCCACTTTTATTTCCCCATATCCACACAATCTCTATCTAAGTTCTGAATAGGAGGAGAATGGCTAATCTTGTAATCCCCACATCCATTTTAATATTATTAGGAGATTTCCTTCCCCCTCCTAATTATATCAAAATGTCACTTTTTTTCGTTTTACAAAAATAAAAATGTCGAGACACATTTTGGACAGCTGTCTGTTTAATTGTGTTTGACAAGATCATATCTGTTTTATGTTATACATTCTTCGGGTTATGTGTATTTCGTTCATCCCTTAACCTTTTCTCCCTCTACAGCCCTCATGTTGTATCTAAGGAAGTATGTCTGATTTATTACTCATTTCCTATAAAGTAATAAAGCAAACGTTGTTGGAAGAGTTTGAAGTGTGTTCATATTATATTTCTTATAAAAAGCGGGTGGCCGCATAAAAAAACTACGAGTAGACACGTTATATTTTTGGGCTAGCGCGAACTAAAAACTTTCATCTTTGGACTATACAATAAGGAGTTACAGTTACAGTATGTTTGTATGTCCAATAAGTCAGCCGATTATAGTTTGTAGTGTGCGCTAGCCGCAAAAAAACTGCCATAAAGTTAAATCCATTAGAACCCGACGCAAACGTTTGACGTGGTCGGGAATTACGGATAGAGCTCGTAGCTTTGTTTGTATCAATAGAATAGATCCAATGTAGGTGATGTGGCCTATGAGATGTTACTTGAGGATGAAGATATCGGGTATGTATTTTATGTTAAATTTATTGTCTTCACCGTGTTCATTTTGGAGTAATAGATACTTACTTTTTATATTTTTATTGTCGAGCCTGAAATGCGTCATTTCGAAAGCGCAATGTCCCAATTTTTCCAGAAAAGAGGTCATGTTTTGACCATCAACGCTCCCAGTAACCGGAAAATGTCATGAAATTTGATAATTACGTCAAGATATTTTTGAATTGTCAAGGAATTTGGAATGAATGCCCACTCATAGTGGTTTAAATATTCATTTACATAATTGTTTATTCGGACTATTCTTATCTTTACATTTGCATCATCATCGTTGATGAGAAGAAGAAACATTATCCTTCAATCAATAGAATGATTTAGTTTTCACTTTGTCAAGTGATAAAGTCGAAAATTTAAATTTAAAAATCTTTCCTTAAAAAAAAACAATTATAATAAATTAGAATCTTCTTCTTTAAGTTTACATTTCCCCAATTCTTAGGGCCGATGTTGCCACAACCTTCTTTTCATTGCCTACTCTCCTTGGTTATATCTTTTCCTGGCACGAAAATCTTTGCTTTTCCATAACACCTATGCGTAGTTACAGTCTTCCGCCGATGACTTTCCATCTTTGGTTTGAAGCTGTTTCTTTTAAAGGCTGGGTGCCCTTTCTAACACCAAATCTTCAGTACTTATGTGCTTAGGACTGTCACTTAATAAAGCAGCGTCTATGCACGTTGAAAGATTCCCGTCGGTGGCTAAATTATGCAAGGATTTAGTCCTTCTTCCATACATTACCTTCAATAAATAAGTACTGACTAGGTAGGACCCTTTGAAAATAGGGTCCATGTGGGATCCCTGTCTGTGCAACATTTGAAATCTAAAAGTTCGCAGCATACTGTTTCCCTCATACCGTGCAAAAACTGAACTTCCTCAACAAAATTTTACGTTTTTGTTTCAATTGAAAAGTTCAAATGTCAGAATTTTTTAAAAGAAGGGAAAAAACGTCCAGCATCGGGAAGAAAAGTTTCCATTGATTTTGCCGTCAATCTTTGAAAGAAATATCTCACTTACTTTCAATTACTTAATAAGACGATAGATTTTAGCTGCATTTTGATAGATGTATTGGGGGTTGGACGCCTGTTTATTCGTGTTTAATCAATCGGTCTGAGTACTTGAATTGGCATAACTAATTTTTTACACATTTTTTATCGATCAATATATTTTACAACTAGCTGAGTACCCGAACTTCGTTTCGGGAAGATGAGAGAAATATGATAATAAATCTGACTCCCACATTAATAATCATATCACCGAGGTGCAACCTTTTAAACGCGATNAAAAACCCCCCCCCCCCCCCTTGTGACATTTCATATAATTTTTAAATCAGTTCAGGTTGTCTCGGCCCGGGACACGTGACACCCTTTCACAAAGTCATTGTTCACAATCGCAAGTATTATGATCTTTTCTAAAAGAAATTAACTGATAAACGAAAAGACCCGATTTGATGTTTGAAGATGACTGATTGAACGTTTGATGAAAGTTAGTACGAACAATCTTTATCTTCATGGAATCAGTTGATTAATTTATGGACCTTATTGGCCCGGGTAAACATTGGTCGGAAATCTAAGTGAGGTGTACGGTTGACAAAACTACTAGTCCTATTACTAGAAAGTATGCCTTCAATTGGTTATTACGAGGGTATTCAATGTTCCCATTATCCCTTGAAGCAACACACTAACTAAACTATTTTGAACATGACAGATGAATTGCTGCTCGTTCCAGATGATCCCTAATATTATATTTGGAGCATGTGTGTGTGTGTGTGTTTGGTGTGGTGTGGTGGGCCGCAATAATTCATGTTCCCTTATCGTTGCGTTATACGTTTGGATTTCTGTTTTATCTTTCTTTTGAAATATTAAAGAATGCACATGCTGGTTCTGACATTTTCTGTTCTATTCTCAAATGGAGATTAATTAATTAAATTGTGTGTTCGATTTTATTTGATTTCGAGTATGAAATTCTTTGATCAGAGGGACGTAATTTATATATAGAGATAGATTTTTTTTATATTTGTGTAAGTTCTTTCTCTGAGTTGGCAACTGCCAAAGTTGTATAAATGCTTTTGGTACTGTCTGATTAACNTGCACATGCTGGTTCTGACATTTTCTGTTCTATTCTCAAATGGAGATTAATTAATTAAATTGTGTGTTCGATGTTATTTAGAAATCAAATATGAAATTCTTTGATCAGAGGGACGTAATTTATATATAGAGATAGATTTTTTTTTTATTTGTGTAAGTTCTTTCTCTGAGTTGGCAACTGCCAAAGTTGTATAAATACTTTTGGTACTGTCTGATTAACGAACTTTCAAAAAAATATTAACGGCGCGAAATTGTTTTATCGTTGCAGTAAAAGTGTAAAAAAGAGCCTAATTGAAGAAAAAAAAGATTATTAATGATAGGTAATATATGATAAAAAAAAATATATGTGAGAAAACATGGACAGATGAAAAACCCAAACTGAGGAATTAGTTTAAGGGTGTTGTTTTGTAAGTCACTGGGAGGGAACAACATTGACTATGGAAAAGTTGGATGATTCCAAACCTAGGAATTTTAGATATGGTTCTAAATTTTGCTGAAAATGTTAAATTAGATCTCCCACATCAATATTCCAAAATAGTGCAGAACATTTCGCCATTTTGACTTTATCGTCCTCCATCTTGATATTTTTGTTGTTTTTGGTAAATATCTCGAGAACGATTTATTTGAATTCATTTATTAAATTCTCTACATTTTTGTCTGACCGTTTCTGAGATATAAGTATAGTCCGGGTATTGTAAATTAGAAAATAGGTTAAAAAAATGTGGCAAGGTTCTAAATGCAACAACCAACTGGAACCTGAAAGGACTTTCTAATTTCTTAAAGAACCTTTGTATACGCTCGTGTTATTAGCCTTCTTATATCCATTAACCTACATTCGTTTAGCTCAAATACGCTCGTATAGTAGGGTGAGCTATGTCCCTTTAGAATGTGAAAGCTAGAAGTTCCGAAATGCCAGCGTCTATGCACGTTGAATGATAGATCACTGAAGTTAAGCAACGTTCACCGAGGTTGTAACATGTGGTTTCGCGCCCTCGTGATGTTGATAGCCAACATTGACCTCACCCAACCCAGGCTGGGTGAGGTCAATGCTGGTAGCTGGCTTGCAAGTCTTGAATAAGTCTTGAATAACCAATAGATGTTAAAGAGACGTTAAGCCAATTTTTTTTTTAAAGTTCCGAAATATTGCCATTTATCTTTAATTTTCTTCTGTGAGTTTATTTTTATAGGCCGGAGCCCGTGTCAACTTATACATTTTCCCGTCTCTAATGGGGATCTATACTCCCTGTATTAAGAATCTGTTTGTCTATCTGTACACGATACTATGCAGCTGATTATGTTTTGTAGTGCTAGACGCCCGATGTACACAGCTGTGTACCTCTCTCTGTGTAGTGCCCGAAGACCGCGCCATTTTATGTTTCCTTCACTCTTATCAAAAAATCTCTGAGGCCAAATAAAAATTTCAAAATGTAAACAAAACAAAATGATTCAAAACAAAATTATTTGGTGAGTAAAATTAAAATTTCGGAATTTTTATTTTTCTCTGTGTTAGGATAAGCGTCTAAGTTCAAAATTCAAAGTACACAGGTGTGCATTTCGAGCGTCGGGTACTACAAAATAAAAGTACACGGGTGTGTATATCGGACTGAGGAGGATAAGATCATTCGGACCTCATGGCGGCTCATTGTTTGAGTAAGGTCTACAGTTGCCAGAAGTAATATTCTGTACATGTCACCAACAACATCCACACTGACGTGTATATGCACACCACTCATCAAAATCAAATGTATTAGTTAAGTATACCTACTACCTAGTAGTACTTAATAGTAAGCATTTCCGATGGTGGTACATTTGGGATATTCATGTTCATAAATATAGAACAATCTAAAATAACGATTGCATTTAAACTATGCTTTATGTTAGAATACAGAGTAGATCTAGATATTCAGGATGGACCATCGTAAATATTTCCGAAAATGTTGAGAATACAAGAAACATATTGTGATTGTGATGACCTTTTTTTTTAATACTCTATTGAATTAACTTCAAACAAGAAGGAGGAATAGAAAGACGAGGATAGAAATATTGAGAGAATAAAAAGGAAAGAAAGAAAAGAGATAGAGAGAAGATAATTCATAGGGCGGGGTTAATTCCTGAGGAATTCTCTTCCACCCAACCCTTTAGTAGATGTCTCAAGATAATTTCATATTTCTGTTTTTAAATAGGACGTTATTCAGAATTCAGAATGACGGGTCGTCACACATGCATCTTTGGAGTAGCATAATTCCCACGCTTTAGGAGAAAAAAAATGAAATAAACATTCCGTTGAACGTATAATTTTATGGAAAATTTGATTTTGTAAACAAAAACAAAAAAATATGGGTCGTTGACCTAGAAATTAACACGAAGGAAAACCTGGAGAATTGTATCGAGGTCACTCATTGATATAACATATAACTTTCTGTCCGGAATACATTTTTAATTTTGTATTCCCAATAGCTTCGAAGATATTTAAAGTGAATTAATTAAAATGGACCACCCTGTACATAATGCTTAATTAACCGTGGTTCCACAGGCGGACCTATTATTCATTCTCAATTATATTATTTGTGATAACAAGCTTGTATTTGAAGGGTAGCGAAACTCAATAATGGTCACTCTAGAGTCTAGAAGAGGAATCAGAAGCCTTTAGTTTATTTTTTATTTGTTTATTAACTCTACAGAGGAACTCTGAAGTGCCAAGCTAAAAGATCCTCCCCCTACCATCAATGATATCTCAACTGTCTGCACCACCTGATCATGAGACTCCATTTGGTATCTCAAATCTCAGCACATGTTCTTGTGAACCACCTGATCATGAGACTCCATTTGATTTATCAAATCTCAGCACATGTTCTTGTGCACCACCTGATCATGGGACTCCATTTGGTATCTCAAACCTCAGCCCATGTTCTTGCAGATACTAATTTGGTTGCTAACAGAAAGAATTCTGCACCAGGACGTCATGATATCCCAACTGGGAACTTCATATACTAAACATAGAAATTTGAACTTTTTAGGAGTAATAGTGGCACTTTTGCCACTTATCACCGACAGATTTTAATGAAATTTGTTATGATTTTAGTATGTGCAACGAACAAATATTTGGAGCACAATTAGACCTGGAACTTTTTCAAATGGAAACTTTTGATTCTTTTCATGNTGTCGAAATATTTGGAGCACAATTAGACCTCAAATGGAAACTTTTGATTCTTTTCATGTCTTTTTCATGTATTCCAAAAGTTCATTTTATAAAATTATAAACCAAAATATAGGGCCAATGTTTGGTAGGCTACCTTACTGGTAACTAGATCTGAGTATCTGACTCACGACCACGACTCATTCAACTCAGTTTGATGACCAGCAGAGAGTGAGAGAGTTGGGAGTTGGTGTTCAAGGCCACAATGTCAACTTGTTCTTTGTATTTGCCAGTCTAATGCACCATGTTGTTACCTACGTTATTTTGTCTGCTGGATTATGTTCGTGTAAAAGTTAGAAACAAATGTCACAAAATAATATGCGACATTTCCGTCGCTGTGATCACATCTCATGGTTTTGCGCCTTAAATTAGAAAGAAATGTGACAAAATTAATATGCGACTTTTCGGTCGCTGTGATCACATCTCATGTCCTTGCGCATTAAAAACAACACCGTAATCATGCCCCAGCCAACGCATTCACCAGATTGTGCCCCAGTGACTGGTTCTGTTCTCAAGGTTGAAGAGACCCACAAAAGAACGGCGTTTTACCACGATTGAGTAGATAAAATCCGAATCACTGTGAGACTGAGTATTGGAAAAAACGCGAACACAAATGTATAATAATATCTGAGGGGGATGATCACTTGAAAGTGACGAATAAATTCATATTTTTTGGGGGGAAAAAAAAATGATAAATTCATCTAATATTTTGAACAACGTATTACATATCCTGAGCGTATTACATATATATACACACAGCTGTCTTAGCCTTTACAACGCGACCACAAATGTATAATATCTGAATGTATAATATCAGATATTATAAAATGTATAATATCAGTGACGAATAAATTCATATTTTTTTTTGGNTTTGGGGGGGGGGGAAGATAAATTCATCTAATATTTTGAACAGCGTATTACATATCCTGAGCTATCTTCGCCTTTACAAAAATTCGTTACATCCACCCTGTACGATCCGAATTCCGTTATACATACCCTGTATTACATATCCTGAGCTATCTTAGCCTTTACAAAAATTCGTTACATCCACCCTGAACGATCCGAATTCCGTTATACATACCCTGTATTACATATCCTGAGCTGTCTTAGCCTTTACAAAAATTCGTGACATCCACCCTGTACGATCCGAATTCCATTATACATACCCTGAGCTCTATGTATCCTGAGCTGTCTTAGCCTTTACAAAAATTCGTGACATCCACCCTGTACTATCCGAATTCCATTATACATATACCCTGAGCTCTATGTATCCTGAGCTATCTTAGCCTTTACAAATATTCGTGACATCCACCCTGTACGATCCGAATTCCATTATATATAGCCTGTATTACATATCCTGAGCTATCTTAGCCTTTACAAAAATACGTGACATCCACCCTGTACGATCCGAATTCCATTATACATACCCTGAGCTCTATTTGTTCGAGAATTATGCTAACGTTCCGTCTATTTGTTTTGCAATTACGAATGCAAAATCAAGTACGAAAATGCAAACTTAATATTGTCCTTAATCTATTTGATGTGTATTTGAATTAGAATATCAAATAAGATAATTCGGTTGGTTCTCTATTATAAAATGCAAGTTGTGGTAAACTAAAATTTAATTCTTTTGCTTTAAGCTGAGCTAGATGTGTTGTGTTTTTCCTTCGTTTCTCCTTTCTTTCTCGCCTTTGCTTTCAATTTTGTTTTATTTTTCATATTGCATTTTTTCTCAAATCCCTGGACATGTTTTTTTTCTCCTCATTGTCTTTGATGTTTTCAACTAATTATTTATCTATTAAGTCCCTCCTGCGAAGACAATGTTCATTAATTTACAAAAAAGAATGCTCATAAAATTCAAGATTCTATTGCAGGTGTAGCATATAATGTCCTTTGCTGCTTCTTCTTTTTACCTTCTCTTGAACATTTGAAATAGAAATACTGGGTCCTATTTCAAAAATCACAAATGTCTGTTATGTATTATTAATACTGGATTGTATTGCAGCAACACTTCTAAAATGTTGAAATTTACTTCAAATACATGTATTTTACCTGCAATACAGGACTTACAAGTTTTATGAAACCCGCAGTACTTATTACAGACAATTAACGGCTTTATTAGCGTTATTTGTTTTGTTTGTATTCATAACCCGGTTTTGCGGTTCGTGTTTTTCGTAGTTTACAAAACTGGTCAGCAGGGGGGACTGGACTGGAACGTGCAGAAAAGGTGTGAACTACGACCGTTCAAGTTCCTTATCATTTTTCTCTAAGACACTCGTCCGGCTGCATGATCGAAGTCAAATGGAAAGTCTTTATGCTAGGCGTGTCCCGGTCTGAGCTTTTGTGTTTTATAGTATAGTGTGTCAAATTTTTTTGTGCTACACTCTTGTGAGTGTTTCACAGTATTTAAGTATTGATCAAAGGTCATCTGATTTGTACTGATTTAACCCTATATCGCTGCCACTAATTGTCGCCTTTACCTTGGCTACTCAATTCACCTAACGAGGCTAAATGCAACCTGTATACCTGTACCATATGCAAACACGAAATAGAAATATTCGATTTTTTCTTTGAAAACCTTGTTGATTCCGAGCTTACCGGTGATCAAACACGGGTCTCCTGGTTTCAATTCCAGTATAATGACCTCTATACCACGGAAACTCCTATATATAAACATGGCTAGATAAATTTATAAATATGTTATAAATCTTTTAAATAATCATTTTACCACGCCATTTCAACCTGAAAACACTGAGACAACATCACGAAGGGTTGTCTGTTTGTCACTCTATAATATTGTCTGTATCTGACTAATTTAATTTCATATCCAAATATTTTTCCTTCCCTCTCGTACACAATACAATACGTGGACAATTTTCTACATTTTTTGTCGAGTACATGCATGCTTTCTACAATGATAACTATGTATTGCAATCTATTCTTATGTTCCATGCATAATTTTATAATGATCAGTTTTGCATATCCACTATGCACATTGTCTGAGTACTTCTGATAAATTGACTGACTGACTGACTCCTTTGTTTGTCTACTGGGTGATTTATTCATAATATGGCTCTGTTCATGTACAAGGTGTCTCCAAATTAGTACTTGCTGATCTGTTCATTTACAAGGTGTCTCCAAATTAGTACTTGCTGATCTGTTCATTTACAAGGTGTCTCCAAATTAGTAGTTGCTGATCTGCTACGATTGGGGGATCAAAATTATTTTTACCAAATCTATACTTTACTTAGTTTCCGTGTCCATCACGGATAGTAATGGTGGTGGAAGAGTTGAGTATCATATTATTCTACACTGGTGACGCCCGAATAGATATTGATGTTCCCGGTCCCTGCCAAGTCCTCCAATAGATGTTCCCGGTCCCTGCCAAGTCCTCCAATAGATGTTCCCGGTCCTAGGCAAGTCCTCTAATAGGGTATATCTCAAAATCATGAGGATGAAAATTCCATGGTTGGGCAGGGTCTGAACCCTCGCCCTACTGTTTACCATTCTTAACAAATAACAGTTAAGAATGGTAAACACAGTTGGTATTCTGACTGACTTTCTCTTAATCAACGTCTCTCGACGATGGCTAAACCTATTAGAAACTTGAAATTTAGTATCCAGTTTGCTTTCAGTGTTCAGGTACGAATAAAAAAGGTTGTCCGATTTTAATAAATTCAAAGGAATTGTGAGGTCAGATCACCAGATTGTGTGTCAAAATGTTCTAGACAAGAGGCGCCTCTTTTCTTTTGCTCTTCAATAAATGCCATATAGCAGATTAGGGAATATATTTACATTCGCAGTTTTATCTGCAAAGTGGCTAATCTGAAAATATGGCCTTCTGATGTTATGCCATGAATAAAACAGGAAAACAACGCATTCCACTTCCTGATGCGTTGCCTTTATGTAATCTGCTGGGAGAAAGATCGACACAAACCACCTCTGATATTATTCATATGTTATGCCATGAATAAAACAGGAAAACAACGCATTCCACTTCCTGATACGTTGCCTTTATGCAATCTACTGGGAGAAAGATCGACACAAACCACCTCTGATGTTATTCATTGCCATGAATAAAACAGGAAAACAACGCATTCCACTTCCTGATACGTTGCCTTTATGCAATCTACTGGGAGAAAGATCGACACAAACCACCTCTGATGTTATTCATTGCCATGAATAAAACAGGAAAACAACGCATTCCACTTCCTGATACGTTGCCTTTATGCAATCTACTGGGAGAAAGATCGACACAAACCACCTCTGATGTTATTCATTGCCATGAATAAAACAGGAAAACAACGCATTCCACTTCCTGATACGTTGCCTTTATGCAATCTACTGGGAGAAAGATCGACACAAACCACCTCTGATGTTATTCATTGCCATGAATAAAACAGGAAAACAACGCATTCCACTTCCTGATACGTTGCCTTTATGCAATCTACTGGGAGAAAGATCGACACAAACCACCTCTGATGTTATTCATTGCCATGAATAAAACAGGAAAACAACGCATTCCACTTCCTGATACGTTGCCTTTATGCAATCTACTGGGAGAAAGATCGACACAAACCACCTCTGATGTTATTCATTGCCATGAATAAAACAGGAAAACAACGCATTCCACTTCCTGATACGTTGCCTTTATGCAATCTACTGGGAGAAAGATCGACACAAACCACCTCTGATGTTATTCATTGCCATGAATAAAACAGGAAAACAACGCATTCCTGATACGTTGCCTTTATGTAATCTACTAGGAGAAAGATCGACACAAACCACCTAGAAATATATTTTCTCTCACCTTTCTGAACAATGTTAGGATTAGAACTCAATGAAAGTCTCTGTTATCATGAGTCTCTTCTCCGCATTTGGGACACTTGTTTTATACACGTCTGTCCGATAGCTAGGTCAACGTCCTGGAGATTTCAACTTGAGCCAAAGAAGATCAACCAGATCTCCTTAGGTAACTGCTACCCATGTAATTCTATTTAATCATCGTCTGTATGAAGATGCTTAGGTATTATGTAATTCATATTGAATGCTTAGTTTTAATGAGAGCCTGGCGTCACCTCATATAGAAACTATTGCATTCAACCTTTATAAGTTGAAACGTTCCAGCAGCGGCTGACTGGTACTTATTATAATGATGCTCTGCATTGAAATTATAATTATACCTCATAGCGTAGACCAGATTCCGAGATGTTGTGCTGAAATTGTGTGAAAAAAGTATTACATTTCAGTTAACTATTCATTTAGGGTTCCATAGCGGAAGGATAAAACAGAAACCCCTATTGCTGAAACTATTTTGGGTGTAACAAAGGAACCCTATTATTGAACCAAGGATGTCTGTCTGTCCGTCACAGGACTCTTAAGTATACAGGGTGTAGCAAGAAAAGGAGTGTACCCCGAAAGCACATTTTCCATGGGAATGCAAAAAATATTCCCAGTAGAAGGAGTTGTCCCAAGATTACGTTTGTTTGTTTTTTATTTTTGAAACCCCCTCAAAACGCAATTTTAGGTTTACATGGCCACTAAAATGTATTTATTGATTTCAATACTTACATTTTCGTTCTACCTGACCGATTCTCCGATTTTAATTTGTTTTTTCTTTTTGTTCCAGGTAATTTCAACCAATCGCAGTAGTTCTTGATGATGCCATCTGCAAGTTACTTACACCCGGATATATTGACGATTTTATTTCAATAAACTCCCGGAAATGCTCTTCAAAGCTATTGGAGAACCGAAGGCATATTCTCGTAATCCACGGATTTTTCTGTAAGGAAAATGAATCTTTCTTTTTTTTTTAAAAAAAAAATTATGGTCCGGAACCGCTTTCGCATTACTTCAGGGCAATTCTGTAAGGAAAATAAATCATATATGAGTTTTTTACAGGTCATTTCGAGGCTAAATCCATCTGCACGGATGATGTAAAATAACACAGAATGCAACTCCATATCTAGTTGATTTGTGAACTTTAGACTTCACTCAGTTAAAATTGACACTATGAGGGGGTCTCATAGGGTGACCCAATAATTAGCATGAACATAATAAATATCCATACCAAGTTTCATCAAAATCGAATAAGGCGCTTAAAAGTTGTCGTGGAACGGAAGGCAATAAAATCGTGAAGTTAAACCAGACTTATTCGATTATGTTTTGTATCTCACCCCCTTGTGTCGCGTCCGTATGTATATTGCAGTGAATCACATTGTTCTATGTTGCCATTTGCCATAATAAGTTTATATAAGTCCCTGATTCCAGTAGAGCGAAACAAAAATATATTTTCAGGAAAAATATTTTTGGGCTGTAAGCCGTTGGCTAGTTGCAATGTTACACAGTATACCGATGAGTTAAAATAACTTCCCGTTTTTTCTTTAAATGTAAGTTATTTTCCACAATAACTCTCGAACGCCTTGTCCAAATTTTATGATTTTTTTTACAAACACCTATTTTGACAAAGAAGTTTTAGAGCCCTAGCCTGGGCCCCATGTAACCATTTTAAAAGTAAACTTTATATCTATTGTTCACAGGACTACTAGATATTCTTGTTTTAAAAATACGGTTCTTTACACAGCTGTTCCATATATAAAAATAAAAGCCCTATAGAAATGCAACATTTCCAAAGGGGAAAACAGAAGGAAGAATATTGCTCCGAGGAACTCATTTGACAAGTTATTATTTATTGAGTCGATGAGGAGAGAGTGGGGGAGTTTAGAGGACGTGCGTGCTTCCATCAATTGATGAAATCTTACAAAGTTTAATTGAAAAACATTAAAATTGAAAATTAAATGAAAAATTTACGCTACAAAATGATACTATTTGCTGTTTTTCCTCATTATCTGCCCGTTTTTGTTCGGGGGGGGGGACAGAGAATGGAGAAATCGAGTGAAGTAATTTCTTTATTTACGCAATTAATTTGCATTGTTCTCTCCCTTCTTATCAGTTGAACAGTGGGAGGAGATCTCAATTTAATTCCTTTTGGAAAATAAATGATTTTCCAAGGTTTCTACAAATAGGCATTAGCTTGGTTAAACTTTCAGTAGAACTTATTGAGCTCCTTTTGTTCGACATAGTTTTCTGAGGAAACTTTTACCAAACGCCGAGTCTCTTCCTTATTGCATTTATTGGCGTATTTTTTTCCAAACCAATTATGACCCACCACCAACATTAGATTTGTTATGACAATTAAAAACTTTGTGCAGCAAACAACAACTACCCTCGGAAATTGATAGTTCTTTTTGTCATGACCAACATAAAATATTTGTACCAGTAGGTATAATATAAATCATGGTTTACTTTTTTTTATATATATATTTTTTTTGAAGTTATACTTCTTTAGGCACGTTATGAAAAAAATGTTGAGAGTGAAATTTTATTTTTGGGAGACGCGAAAGCGAGACACGGAAGCGTCACGCAAATTCTGTTTTGTATGCATTCTAAGACTACCTACTTATCCGATTGCAATTCAATTTGGCACATTTGATGGGCGCATTCCTGGGAAGATNACAAACAAATTCATTGTGTTTTGATTTTGAAAGAACCTTTATGTTCTAGTAGACAGTGAATTATTTCTAGAATGACTCACTAATATCACAATGATGAACAAACAAATTCATTGTGTTTTGATTTTGAAAGAACCTTTATGTTCTAGTAGACAGTGAATTATTTCTAGAATGACTCACTAATATCACAATGATGAACAAACAAATTCATTGTGTTTTGATTTTGAAAGAACCTTTATGTTCTAGTAGACAGTGAATTATTTCTAGAATGACTCACTAATATCACAATGATGAACAAACAAATTCATTGTGTTTTGATTTTGAAAGAACCTTTATGTTCTAGTAGACAGTGAATTATTTCTAGAATGACTCACTAATATCACAATGATGAACAAACAAATTCATTGTGTTTTGATTTTGAAAGAACCTTTATGTTCTAGTAGACAGTGAATTATTTCTAGAATGACTCACTAATATCACAATGATGAACAAACAAATTCATTGTGTTTTGATTTTGAAAGAACCTTTATGTTCTAGTAGACAGTGAATTATTTCTAGAATGACTCACTAATATCACAATGATGAACAAACAAATTCATTGTGTTTTGATTTTGAAAGAACCTTTATGTTCTAGTAGACAGTGAATTATTTCTAGAATGACTCACTAATATCACAATGATGAACAAACAAATTCATTGTGTTTTGATTTTGAAAGAACCTTTATGTTCTAGTAGACAGTGAATTATTTCTAGAATGACTCACTAATATCACAATGATGAACAAACAAATTCATTGTGTTTTGATTTTGAAAGAACCTTTATGTTCTAGTAGACAGTGAATTATTTCTAGAATGACTCACTAATATCACAATGATGAACAAACAAATTCATTGTGTTTTGATTTTGAAAGAACCTTTATGTTCTAGTAGACAGTGAATTATTTCTAGAATGACTCACTAATATCACAATGATGAACAAACAAATTCATTGTGTTTTGATTTTGAAAGAACCTTTATGTTCTAGTAGACAGTGAATTATTTCTAGAATGACTCACTAATATCACAATGATGAACAAACAAATTCATTGTGTTTTGATTTTGAAAGAACCTTTATGTTCTAGTAGACAGTGAATTATTTCTAGAATGACTCACTAATATCACAATGATGAACAAACAAATTCATTGTGTTTTGATTTTGAAAGAACCTTTATGTTCTAGTAGACAGTGAATTATTTCTAGAATGACTCACTAATATCACAATGATGAACAAACAAATTCATTGTGTTTTGATTTTGAAAGAACCTTTATGTTCTAGTAGACAGTGAATTATTTCTAGAATGACTCACTAATATCACAATGATGAACAAACAAATTCATTGTGTTTTGATTTTGAAAGAACCTTTATGTTCTCAATCGGGTCATTCCTCTTGTCGAACCCTCTATGATCTTTGTTTTAAAAAATGTGACAGATTTTTTTATATATATATATTTTATTATTTTTTTCTTCTTTTTTTACATCAACTTGATTTCTTTTTGAATTTAATTAAAAATGGGGAAATGAATAAATAATTAATTTCGACATCCACGTGGTGTCTTCGGGATTGAAATGTAAATTGAAACCCTTCCTCTTTGGAAACATTTTACATAACCTATAAAAATAAGAAAATATTTAAATAAGTTAGAAGATGAAACATTTGATCGTAATGCTTTGTGCGGCTGCGGGTATAGCTTCTTACATAATGTATCTCGTCTTCTACCGTTTGGCGTCAATGAACAACGTATTCTTAGTTGTCCTCCTCTTGTGACTAAGTGCACCAGCTAACAACATGTTGTTGAGCTGTCTCTCATCCGAGTTCTAATAACGGGAATGAACCCGTCCAAACAAAATTTTCATAACTCAAAAATGTCTAACCATTTCTGAGAACCAGCTTTCGGTGAACCGTCTAGATATCATAAAATTTATAGGTAACATTTTTTATCAACGCAAAACGAGAAAGATACATATGTTCTTTTTTTTCTGCTTAACGTCACTTTAACATCTATTGGTCATTCGAGACGAGGTTTTATACTCCATTCGCTGGAATTTTACTAATCAGCTACCTTCATTGACCTCACCCAGGCCAGCCAGTATTACGAGTATGCGAACGCACGTGGTTATCCACTGAGTAAAATCTGATTGGACGTTGCTAAAACTTCACTGATCTAAGGGGAACAGGTGTAATAAACATGCCACTGGCTTGAGGCTAATAAAAAAATAGATAAATTATTAATAATAAAGACAATATCGATTCTAAAATTTAATTGGTGCGAGCTTTCAATAAAAAACTAAATTGAAGCAATGATTTTTTTTGAAAAACTAAGTACTCAGACTAAATTGAAGCTCTAATTCTTACCGTTCTCGTTTTATGCGGGATTCGTGAAAATCGATAAAGAACGACAAAAAACCTTCAAAAGTAGATTTGATTTCAACTATAGGTGTTTAGGCAGAACCGCAAAAGAAGAAATCGCAAAAAAAAAAAACGCCAACAATAGATAATAAGACTTTCACCAAAAGTTATGACCTTGCGCTTTTTATGCATGTAACTGATATGAATGGGCACCAAATTTTAGATTATAGCTCTTACCCGTTAACCTTTTAGGCAGGATTAGCAAAAACCGCTAAAAAACGGCATTAAACCGCGAAGGGTATTTTTGATTTCAGTCAAAAGTTTCGTGTGTTGTTCATGGCACAAAACGTACCAAATTTCAAGTCTCTCCAGCACTTGTTCACAGGTAGACATCTACACACGGATCAATGGCTGAAACTCGAAATTTGGGTTCTGGGGACCTCAAAACGTGTTTTGGCATCGAAAATCTCAGCCCATTACAATACTTTCTTTTTTATAGGATAAGGAAAGTAAAAAGTGAATTTAATTTTTAAATTGAAGAGGTATAATAAAATATGAAGGGAAAAAATCATTGCTTTTACTGCGCTCCGTCATATCAATTCTGTTGGGTTTCCTCTCTCACTGTGCCCCCCCCCCCCCCCNCCCCCCCCCCCCCCATATTAATTTCTTATGATTTTCCTCTTCTCATTTTTCTTTCTCCTCTTACATATTCTTTTTACTTGTCTTTTAGTTTCAGTTTCTTTCTTTTTTAAAGAGAAGATATCCTCAATATTTTGTTAGCTTACGAGTATTGATGCATATAAAATTATTCTCCAACTTGTCTTGAAGATTTCTATTTTTTTTTTTTTTTTTTTTTTTTTTNTTTTTTTTTTTTTTTTTTTTTTTTTTTTTTTTTTTTTTTTTTACCATGATAACTCTCGCATGCCTCATCCGATTTTGATGAAATTTAGTATGAACAATCATACAATCCCCCTTATCTAGAGGATATCACATTGACATTAGACTTGGGGGACCCGTGTTCAATTTCTGGTCTGTTTCTACTTCGGGATGCACTCATCCTCGTAAGGACGATTGAGTAGCTGCTTTAATGTAAGTAGCGATCAGTGGCGTTGTTACCAGAATAAAAAGATTTAATTTGGTATTCTACAAAATGAAAGAGATTATTAGTACATGAAACTCTTAGAAATATTGTATGTGATACCCACGAAAATTGTGAAAATGCCATTAGCTCTCACAACAAAGAACTTTTGTATACATGCATACATTATATTCATAGAATTAGTATTCGGGGCCAACTACTGACCTCACTCACTAATTATTAGTATGCTTCATTTGTCATTACATTATGAACTTCAGAGACAGAAGATCATCAGAATGTGTTTTGCGTCAGAAATGATATATTTACTTGTATACGTTTGATGTACTCCGCCTGATTACCACGAAAAAAAGGACATGGTTCCCAGAGCCATGTCAAACATAATAATATGTTATTTTTCCACCATCAGTTAATGCCACCCTCAAAAAAACTACTCACCATCTCAAGTATGACTATTTTCTCATTGTCATAAACTACTCACCATCTCAAGTATGACTATTTTCTCATTGTCATAAACTACTCACCATCTCAATTTTGACTATTTCCTCATTGTAAATCATAAACTACTCACCATCTCAAGTATGACTATTTTCTCATTGTAAGTCATAAACTACTCACCATCTCAATTATGACTATTCTCTCATTTTTAGTCATAAACTACTCACCATCTAAAGTATGACTATTTTCTCATTGTAAGTCATAAACTACTCACCATCTCAATTAAGACTATTTTCTCATTTTTAGTCATAAACTACTCACCATCTCAAGTATGACTATTTTCTCATTGTAAGTCATAATTGAAATAAATTACTCCTGCTGAACATATTCCAATTCTTCATTAAATTCCACATACAATTTACTTTAGTCACAGAATTTGCGGTCAAATTTCTTTTGTACCTCCATCAGGATTTGAGATATTTGACTCTGTATCATGGGTTAGCAGTGCATGCGTTCTGTAAAGCAGATTGTGGTCTCTTATTGATTCTTAGCCCCTCAAAGATACTTCAACTGATGATGAAAGGTCAGGACATTAAATGCTTCATTTAATAGAGGACTAAATGTCTACCATTAAGCTGCGTACGCACTGTGCCGCCCATCAAAGCCGCGCGGCATTATGCCGGGGCTGGCGCATTGTATTTCATATTTAGACACATCATCGGCACGCGGCTCGGCTTTTTCACTCAGTTTTATTATGAACGTCGATAAAGATAATGCTGTTCTTGTAGTTGGTGATGCTGCGTTTATTATCAACATGCGACGGCATCTTTGTTCTAGATCGGGCATGGAGCGGGTTGGGATCGGACCGGCTCTCGGCAAACCCGGGCGGCACGTCTACACATGTTCGGCTTTGCTGGGTGGCATAGTGTGGACGCAGCTTTACCATTAAGTAACCAGCGACTGATGGTATGTTCACATTTAAACTAAGCATTAAACAAGTCAAAACCTGAAAGCATAATTATGTTCGGGGTAAAAAGGAGTATGAGCGCCTTGTGTCATGAAAACTGAGAAACTTTGTCTATAAAAGTAAATGTGTGTGGAAAATAACCGTTTGGGTTACCATGGAATATATTTTCTTGTTAGACATTTTGTATAGTTGTGTACTTTACACCAGAATATGGACTAATTCAGTTTTTTGTAGTCTGGATATATTCTTTTTGACAAAAATCGTTCTCTCCTTCTTTTGAGACCTCTCCCCGCTGGATTTAGTCTATGTTCAGATGATTGCGCGGTGTCGCGCGGGAGCAGCATTCACGTGACAATGTATGTACGCGCGGAAGTCTGGCATAAAAATATCTACTTAGCTACTTTATTTCGTCCCAAACCGCGCGCATCAACTGAACAAGTCAATACAAATTTGTAGAACTAGTTCAGCGCAGATCAAATGAACAAATCGATACAAGTTTGTAGAACTAGTACCGCGTAGTACAAGATCTTCCGCGCGGAACAAAGCGCACCGCGCGGTCATGTAGACAACATGCACTATTTGGATAGATCTTGTGCCGCTCGGTACCGCGCGATCATCTAGACAATCAATCTGCTGGAAACGATTGAGTCGATAAACGCTAGACCCGTGCTTCAACCAGCCCCTAATATTTTTCATAAGTTGCTCTGAAGTGGAGCAATGTATATTGTGGTTTCTATTTTTCGAGCACTTTCAATGGTCTCACCATTTCCTGTGGCGCATCATTTTTTATATTTCTGTTGAAATAATCCTTATCAACAATTTCGGTCCATCGAGATGTAAATCAATCAGCAAGCTGAAGTTCCGCTCTGAGTTTTCGGGGAGCGCGGTTTGGGTAATAGACGCCACGGTGTCTGCCCACTTTAATTGCATGGGTCAATCAAATTTTCTATCAATAATCGTCAATGCTTCAAACAACTTCTTAAACGGTCAATCACGCTCAATCGATCGACTTTTTTATTGAACGTCTAAACTCTTTTTAGAGTTTCATACAATGAAATTCCAGCACCTGTGATTAGGCAAAGCCTTTTGAGGGTTCCGTTCCCTTTTATTTTTGAAGATGTTTAGTCAGACCAAAAAATAATATAGCACCCAAAAAAACTGTCGGGGTAAAGTGACTCTTTAGTACTATTTGAGTTAGGTTGGATATTGGATGTGGCTCATTATTTTTTTGGAACGATCATAGTATTCATACAGTTACGAGTGTGTGCCTATACTTTTCCAGAACAGTATTTAATTTTCCATGTCGCCTTTCTCCATCAAATGAGTGCCAATATCCTCAAAGAATGGTTAATATATAGTGGAAAATTATGTTCTGTTTTTCCTTTCGTTTGGAAATTGTCAATTTTCTTCCCTTTGCGTTGTTTGTATTTTTTGTTTATCTTATCTAACCTCAACTTGAAATGTTTATTTATTGAAAATGGTTTCATGAAGAAGAATGTCGACAAAAAAATTGAGGCTTCAATATTTAATATTTCCACATGATCCACGTGCATGACACCTTTATCAGTTTGAAAGCTTATTATATCAATGTGCTTGAAAAGTAAGGCCGGATTTGAATTTATGGAGCATGTCGGACATTCTATGCCCATTGATAATAGATCGCGTACAGGGTGGGCAAAGTCTGGAAACCCCTAAATATCTTTGGAAGGGCTTAATATGTGAATTTGAAATTTTGCACGGTAAACCAAGGTTACAAAAGCTTCTTTTAGGGTGGGGCCAATTTTCAGGGTGGGCCCCCATGCCGGTCTTAGGGGGGCCAGGGTAATTTTTTCAAATACGAACCCCTCTCTTGCGATACATTTTTGAAAAGGTCTTTTAATTACAAGTACTTTGGTACAAATTTCAGCATTCTATTGTTTGCCGTTGTAGAATGGTGGCCAATTTTGTACAAAGAATATTGCCTAAATTTTCAAATCCTTGAGTTATTGTAAAACTTCACAAAGGGTCTCTACTAGGTGAAAATAATGGCCAGTATTCTTTGTTTCCGTTTGGAAAAGTGAATTTTCTCTTCTTTTTGAGTCAGTCTTTGGTTATTTTTTGACTTGATCTGTTTGTTTATTTTCAAGTTTTGCTGATTAGTTATGTTAAGAGAAATAGAGAGAATTACTGTTCTGATGATGCGTGGATTTGAGGGCGGAGGGTTTTCAGATGAGGCCTCCTTTTATATAAATGGAGGAGTTAATTCCCAAAATTATAGATTTTAATCGGATGAAAATCCTCATATGTTTCATGAAGGGCACACTCAAACACCCCTAAAAGTGAATGTTTGGTGTAGAGTAGTTGGTACGCATATCATAAGACCTTTTCAAATCGAGGATAACTTGAATGGAGAATCATATCTAAACATCCTTCAGACTCAAATTGTTCCTGCCATTCGTCACTTGTTTCCTGAAGACGCATTTGAAAGAGTTTATTTCCAGTAGGACGGGGCACAAGCTCAGTACAGCGCATTTGTACGGGAATATCTGGATATAACTTTTCCCAATCGATGGATCGGTAGGTGTGCAGGTGGATTTCTAGTGACAATGTGGCCACCAAGATTGCCGGATCTCAGCCCTCCAGATTTTTTCTTGTGGGGGATATCTGAATGATATAAAGTTTACACGAACAAACCCCACAACATAGATGAACTAATAAGAAACATTCGAGATTAAATTCTCCTCATAACTCCTGACATGTTGATCAACGTATTGAATGCGATCTACATTAAGATCGGCCATTGTGAAATCGTACAGGACGATCAGTTTGAACATCTCCGCTAAAGCTGTAAAGGATGAAGTGCAGGAACAGGTAACTCTTTGAACAATCTTTTTATCCTCTGCGATCAAATGAAAAAGAACAAACAAACGAAAATTCAATTCCAAGATATTAATTTTCAAGATATTTTTGGCGTTCATTAAACAAAATTAGCCACCATTCTCGCCAAACAAGAGGAAATTCACTTTTCCTATCGAAAGAAAAGAATACTGGCCATTATTTTTACCTAGTTGATACCCTTTGTGAAGTTTTACAATAACTCGAGAATTTAAAAATTT
Source organism: Pachypsylla venusta (assembly GCA_012654025.1). Lineage (NCBI taxonomy): Eukaryota > Metazoa > Arthropoda > Insecta > Hemiptera > Aphalaridae > Pachypsylla > Pachypsylla venusta. Next base: position 9,551,639 of record CM022879.1, on the reverse strand, counting down.
AGGCAATTCTTTATACAAAATTGGCGGCCATTCTCTAACGCCAAACAATAGAAACCTTTTCAAAAATATATCGCAAGAGGGCGGTTCGTATTTAAAAAAAAATAACTTGGCTACCCTGGCCCCGACATGGGGCCCGACCCTGAAAATTGGCCCCTACCCTAAAAGAAGGTTTTGTAGCTTTAGATTACCATGCAAAATTTCAAATTCACACATAAATTCCTTCCAAAGATATTCAGGGGTTTCCAGACTTTTGCCTCACCCTGTATATATAAAGGGATTTGATAAACTTATCCAGAATTGTAATTTAAAACTGATTAAAAATTACACGAACTTAGTTACAAATACGACTTTACAGAACGTATTTAAAACGCAAGAATTTAAAATTTACTTTTATACTGCCTGTTGATAGCACTTATCAATTAACTAAAGGCGCCTCAGTCGTAAGCGGTACCAGACAATATTATAATCATGATGAAAACAGTTCACTGGGATAAAGTACTTAGTACTTGTGTTTAAAAATTAGGTTAATTCAATTAAAGTTATCTTTTCTACAATTTCATTTCATTGATGAAGAGCTATACTTTTCATTTCGTTTTGCTTAATGTTTCTTTAACATCTATTGGTCATTTGAGACAGGGGCTTTACACTCCTTTCGCCGTATATTTACAAAGTAATAGCTACCCACATTGATCTCATCACCGGGCATCATAAGGGCTTCAACCTACGTGGTCACCAGTGGTGTACCTAGAGTAAGGGCGGTCGCCCCTGGGAGCGGCAAATCTTCGCTGTTCCGCAAGATTTAGAAATGACACTGAAAGAAAAAAAATTGCTGAAAAATCGAGTTTTTCGTTCATAGAAAGATTACGTCAACATTGGATCTCAATTTTTTTATGAAAAATGATTTTTTTTATCTGATTTATGTAATCTTGGAACATCATAACTTGAAAATTTTTCTCCATCACAATTGAAAAACTCAAATGTTAACTTTTCTCTCTTTAATCGCTGCAAATGCATATATTATATCCTCGTAATTAAACATTTCAGCAGTTTCATTTTTGATTAAAAGAATTGCAAGATTTGTTAATCTGCTTTGACTCATGGTTGATCTCAAGTAAGATTTAATCAATTTGAGTTTCAAAACTATCGATAGTATCAATCGTTTTCATCTATCTATACTTATAAAACGCAAATTCCACTTGGTTATACTGATTCACTGACTGATAATCAACGTAACTCCACGATAGCTAAACCTATAGACTTGAAAATTGGCACACAAATTCATTTTAGTATGTCAAGTGGAAGCAAGTTTCCGCAGAAACGTCGTTTTTTTTTTTTTTTTTTTTTTTTTTTTTTTTTTTTTTTTTTTTTTTTTTTTTTTTTTTTTTTTTTTTTTTTTTTTTTTTTTTTTTTTTTTTTTTTTTNAAATGTTTGTCTCTTGTCAAAAGCCCGAATAATCACATAATCAGGTCATCTACCTTATTTCAGAAAGTTCACTTCATACAGTTCGTCTTATTGCATACAAGTTTGTTCCCAAAAGTTTATTAGGATTTGTTTAAAATGTTTGTCTCTTGTCAAAAGCCCGAATAATCACATAATCAGGTCATCTACCTTATTTCAGAAAGTTCACTTCATACAGTTCGTCTTATTGCATACAAGTTTGTTCCCAAAAGTTTATTAGGATTTGTTTAAAATGTTTGTCTCTTGTCAAAAGCCCGAATAATCACATAATCAGGTCATCTACCTTATTTCAGAAAGTTCACTTCATACAGTTCGTCTTATTGCATACAAGTTTGTTCCCAAAAGTTTATTAGGATTTGTTTAAAATGTTTGTCTCTTGTCAAAAGCCCGAATAATCACATAATCAGGTCATCTACCTTATTTCAGAAAGTTCACTTCATACAGTTCGTCTTATTGCATACAAGTTTGTTCCCAAAAGTTTATTAGGATTTGTTTAAAATGTTTGTCTCTTGTCAAAAGCCCGAATAATCACATAATCAGGTCATCTACCTTATTTCAGAAAGTTCACTTCATACAGTTCGTCTTATTGCATACAAGTTTGTTCCCAAAAGTTTATTAGGATTTGTTTAAAATGTTTGTCTCTTGTCAAAAGCCCGAATAATCACATAATCAGGTCATCTACCTTATTTCAGAAAGTTCACTTCATACAGTTCGTCTTATTGCATACAAGTTTGTTCCCAAAAGTTTATTAGGATTTGTTTAAAATGTTTGTCTCTTGTCAAAAGCCCGAATAATCACATAATCAGGTCATCTACCTTATTTCAGAAAGTTCACTTCATACAGTTCGTCTTATTGCATACAAGTTTGTTCCCAAAAGTTTATTAGGATTTGTTTAAAATGTTTGTCTCTTGTCAAAAGCCCGAATAATCACATAATCAGGTCATCTACCTTATTTCAGAAAGTTCACTTCATACAGTTCGTCTTATTGCATACAAGTTTGTTCCCAAAAGTTTATTAGGATTTGTTTAAAATGTTTGTCTCTTGTCAAAAGCCCGAATAATCACATAATCAGGTCATCTACCTTATTTCAGAAAGTTCACTTCATACAGTTCGTCTTATTGCATACAAGTTTGTTCCCAAAAGTTTATTAGGATTTGTTTAAAATGTTTGTCTCTTGTCAAAAGCCCGAATAATCACATAATCAGGTCATCTACCTTATTTCAGAAAGTTCACTTCATACAGTTCGTCTTATTGCATACAAGTTTGTTCCCAAAAGTTTATTAGGATTTGTTTAAAATGTTTGTTTCTTGTCAAAAGCCCGAATAATCACATAATCAGGTCATCTACCTTATTTCAGAAAGTTCACTTCATACAGTTCGTCTTATTGTATACGAGTGTGTTCCCAAAAGTTTATTAGGATTTGTTTAAAACACATGTCATAAGGCCAAAAAATCCCATAATCAGGTTCACTTCCCTCGAGCGCACCATTATTTTGCTATTGTTATTTCTGAAGGTTCGACGAGTGATGCTGACTATCCCTAGACCTAATACCCAGGTTGGGTGAGATCAGTTTGGGTAGCAGGGAGGATAAGGTAAAACCCCCGTCTCGAATGACCTTATTTTTAAAAAAGGCATTATGGCAAAAAAAACCACACATGGGACACATGGGTTTATTATTTTATTGGCTAAAAAAAATACTTCCCCCCCCCCCCAAAAAAAAAATGATATTTGAAGCACGTAGAATCCAAAAATCGAATTAAAAAAATCCGTTTGTCCGCGTCCGCTGCCCCCCCGTACCTTGTACACCACAAACTGTCGGGCGTGAATAGCACTGTGCCACTTTGCGTTGACCCATTTGAAATTTGGTATTTAGTCCAGTTTGGGGTCTAATTAGGGCCCACCGCTCAGTCAAATTGTATTTTAATTCAATTTTTGTTTTGTACGTACCTAAAATATCAAATTTTGAGGGGATGGTATTTTTTTGTGGAGAGATTCCAAATCCAAAGATTCATTATTGAAAATATCTTGCAATGTGTGTAGGCTTGTTAGTCTCCTCTCTCAATGAATATTTCAAATGTCTAGTGTTCGAGTTTTTAGTAGTGTGAGTGATCGTAAGTTATTTAGAATGCCAATAAAATATAACCCGAACCTTTCAAAACTATTTAATTGGAATTAGAGCAAGAGATGTTATTTCCTCTCCGTCTGAGGTATCTGTTCACTCTCGACCATTTGATAAATCTCATCCAGGACAATCAACTCTTCAGGGAGACTTAGTGCACTAATTAGCTATTATGAATGACGTAAAAGGATTTCCTCTGAGTGCCATTCTCATTAATATTATGTATAAACTTTGATATTGTTCAGCACTAACCCGCCCCGTTGTTACTAGAGATCAAAATCATGTGCATTGTGAGATACGAGTACATACCTCTCTATTCTTTCATTTAATCCTTGTATTTAAATTTCCTGCGGTAATTCATCTTTACAATTAAATTCTCTGATGAGTACTTGTTTATATTAACTACATCATTATTAGTATTTTTCTGTGAACTGTTGATCTCACTCAGTTATAATGACCACTATGAGGCACCAGGTGGGCCAAAAATCAATTAGCTAATTCTATAAACATAATGAATGTCCATAACAACAGTAATCAAAATCGGACAAGGCGTTCAGTTATTGTGGAACGAGAAGACATTAAATCAAGGTTCTTTTCAGGAGGGATGAAAATCTCCCACCAGAAGTTATAACCCTGAAGAGCCGCCTGAGAACGATGATTTAGTTATGTGGATCAGATTCTCAGAATTTGATTTATAAACAATAATTCAATAAAACAATTGTATAAGAATTCGGTGATCGTTGGAACTTCAGTGTGCTTATAGGATAGAAAGAAAGAGGATCCTGGTAATAGGATAGAAAGAAAGAGGATCTCCTGGTAATAGGATAAAAAGAAAGAGGATCTCCTGGTAAGTCAAATCCTTATTACCTTTTTCACAAAAATAATTATAAATACCTACTAAGATAATAATATAACATCTTTTTACAACCTAATAATTATAAATACCTACTAAGATAATAATATAAATATTTAAATAGAATTTCTTCGTCGTTTCTTTTGATTAAACCTTCTCCTAGGGCTTGTGCCCATCTNTAATAGGATAGAAAGAAAGAGGATCTCCTGGTAAGTCAAATCCTTATTACCTTTTTCACTGAGTCGAACATATAACATCTTTTTACAACCTCATAATTATAAATACCTACTAAGATAATAATATAAATATTTAAATAGAATTTCTTCGTCGTTTCTTTTGATTAAACCTTCTCCTAGGGCTTGTGCCCATCTAAGGAAAACGTACTTACTATACGTTTAGACCTTTCTTTGGATGTAAAACTTATTCAGTTAACCAACCCGGTTACAAAGTCCCCACAACTATTACTCCCAGATTTACGTGAAATCCACACGGCCACTTCAAATTGAATAAGGTGGATTTGCCTGCAACCTACGAGCGTGTGTTAAAGGAGGGATAAAAATCTCCCACCAGAAGTCCCCACAACTATTACTCCCAGATTTATGTGACATCCATACAGCCACTTCAAATTGAATAAGGTGGAGTTGCCTGCTACCTACGAGCGTGTGTTAAAGGAGGGATAAAAATCTCCCACCAGAAGTCCCCACAACTATTACTCCCAGATTTATGTGACATCCATACAGCCACTTCAAATTGAATAAGGCGGAGTTGCCTGCTACCTACGAGCGTGTGTTAAAGGAGGGATAAAAATCTCCCACCAGAAGTCCCCACAACTATTACTCCCAGATTTATNGAATTTGATTCAAATGAACAGGTAGCGAGAGAGGAACTGAATCATGTAATTCTAAAGAGTTAAACATACAAGATATTCATTTATTGAAGCTGTGAACATAATGATGAAAAGAGGCACGAATTTGATTCAAATGAACAGGTAGCGAGAGAGGAACTGAATCATGTAATTCTAAAGAGTTAAACATACAAGATATTCATTTATTGAAGCTGTGAACATAATGATGAAAAGAGGCACGAATTTGATTCAAATGAACAGGTAGCGAGAGAGGAACTGAATCATGTAATTCTAAAGAGTTAAACATACAAGATATTCATTTATTGAAGCTGTGAACATAATGATGAAAAGAGGCACGAATTTGATTCAAATGAACAGGTAGCGAGAGAGGAACTGAATCATGTAATTCTAAAGAGTTAAACATACAAGATATTCATTTATTGAAGCTGTGAACATAATGATGAAAAGAGGCACGAATTTGATTCAAATGAACAGGTAGCGAGAGAGGAACTGAATCATGTAATTCTAAAGAGTTAAACATACAAGATATTCATTTATTGAAGCTGTGAACATAATGATGAAAAGAGGCACGAATTTGATTCAAATGAACAGGTAGCGAGAGAGGAACTGAATCATGTAATTCTAAAGAGTTAAACATACAAGATATTCATTTATTGAAGCTGTGAACATAATGATGAAAAGAGGCACGAATTTGATTCAAATGAACAGGTAGCGAGAGAGGAACTGAATCATGTAATTCTAAAGAGTTAAACATACAAGATATTCATTTATTGAAGCTGTGAACATAATGATGAAAAGAGGCACGAATTTGATTCAAATGAACAGGTAGCGAGAGAGGAACTGAATCATGTAATTCTAAAGAGTTAAACATACAAGATATTCATTTATTGAAGCTGTGAACATAATGATGAAAAGAGGCACGAATTTGATTCAAATGAACAGGTAGCGAGAGAGGAACTGAATCATGTAATTCTAAAGAGTTAAACATACAAGATATTCATTTATTGAAGCTGTGAACATAATGATGAAAAGAGGCACGAATTTGATTCAAATGAACAGGTAGCGAGAGAGGAACTGAATCATGTAATTCTAAAGAGTTAAACATACAAGATATTCATTTATTGAAGCTGTGAACATAATGATGAAAAGAGGCACGAATTTGATTCAAATGAACAGGTAGCGAGAGAGGAACTGAATCATGTAATTCTAAAGAGTTAAACATACAAGATATTCATTTATTGAAGCTGTGAACATAATGATGAAAAGAGGCACGAATTTGATTCAAATGAACAGGTAGCGAGAGAGGAACTGAATCATGTAATTCTAAAGAGTTAAACATACAAGATATTCATTTATTGAAGCTGTGAACATAATGATGAAAAGAGGCACGAATTTGATTCAAATGAACAGGTAGCGAGAGAGGAACTGAATCATGTAATTCTAAAGAGTTAAACATACAAGATATTCATTTATTGAAGCTGTGAACATAATGATGAAAAGAGGCACGAATTTGATTCAAATGAACAGGTAGCGACAGAGGAACTGAATCATGTAATTCTAATGAGTTAAACATACAAGATATTCATGAACACAACCTAAGACAATCCCAATTCACACATGAGATTGGACTAATGTCTGTCTAGTCACATTGCCCAAAGACAACTTCGAGGACATGAACACCAAATCTAACTTAATAAGAATAGAAACAGACTAACCAATTCTAACTTATTCCTGAACGCGACCAAGTTACTCCAGCCTTGAACATTAAATCGGTCCCATCACATTGACCAAAGATATCATTCCAATAAAAGTAGTGGTCTTCAGTTATACTTTTGTCCTCATAGAAGTCCAATTCCTAAGATTTGATAGGTTTTCAGAGAAGTCTGAAGCAACTCACTTTCAACATGAAAATAATATTTTGATTCACTTTCATTTTCTTAATCCGATATGCGATAACCGTTTCTACGCACCAGGATGACACGGAATGCTTACTTTCATAGTCCGACCAAAAGCCATCAAAAGCTCTTTGATAACTTCATTCATATATATGTATATCCCCTATTTTTTTTCAAAACTGAACCTGAAAATGGCAAGAAAAGTTGATTTTGTAAGAGACGGAACAGTTGATTTTTTTTAAGGAACATCGCACTGAAAAAGCGAAAATGAACAAAATCAAGTTACTTCCATGTTCTGCAAACGTTTCCTTCATAATAGTTTTTTTCAATCGTCTGGCCATCTTCATCTAACCTTATTGTAGTTTTCTATTTCCTTTTACAACAAAGGGACCTTTTACACCTGCTAACTAGAAGTTCCAAACACTGTTTTGAAGATCAATTCAATTATTTTTTCTTTTTCAAACAGAATACAAAAGAAAACGCTTACGCGAAACCCTCTTTAATGTGTTTTTTTTTTTTTTGTATTCATAAAATAATAGGAAACAAAAAAAAACTTTCTATTTGAAAGCTAACTGTTAAGAAAGTAGACAGACTTCGTACAACCTGTAACTAGAAATATAATAGAAAAGTAAAATTTCAATTAGTGTTTTATACTGCTAATACTTGGTTGGGGAGTTTTTATTCGACAGAAAATTTCCTTTTTTTAATCCCTCTCAGACTTGGTTAAGTTTTTTTTTTTTTTTTTTTTTTTTTTTTTTTTTTTTTTTCAATGAAACGAAACCCGTAATTTTATTGTGCAAGTTGCAAAGCTCTATTGTAATACGGTTCTCTTTTAATTGTTAACAGAGTGCAGATATTTATAGGGTTTGTGAATATGGCGTATTGTGGCGTGCCACTGTAGTCAATCATATCATACAGTTATCTTTAAACATTTGTTTAAACCACTCCACGAATTATCTTTAAACATCTGTTTAATTTGGCCATTGATCAACTTATTAGAAGGATTTAAATCTTTGAATAACATGTTAATTATAAGTGTTAAAAATATTAACTTTTAAATAAATAAAAACAAAACACTTACCAAAAACACTATTTATAATTATTTATAATTCTTTATCAGTTTCGAATCATTCGATTCATCATCAGTCTAGTCGAGTCGAAGGATGGAAGGTGACGAGACGACTAGTTTCTTTATAAATAATTATAAATAGTGTTTTTGGTAAGTGTTTTGTTTTTATTTATTTAAAAGTTAATTATTAGAAGGAGGGTAACTTTTTAAAGGCTTATAATTTAGTCTTAGAATTTTACTCATAACATCATTATCTCTTGCTGTTCGAGGACCCTGTCTGTATCTTCTTGACAATGTGATCGATTTTCTTTTTATACAAAGAATATATTGATATTTCATGAATGTTCCTTCCAGCAAGAGATGTACATTGTACAATGTAATAAAACATTTTCATTCTTGGTTATTGATAAAAGATACGAGCAGCATTTGTACTAACCTCCCACAGGCATTATCATTGGTATTTGTCTTTTATTTTTTCTTTCTTTTTTTGTATTTTTCTGATCTTTACATTTATCGCCGTCAATTAAACTATGCATGTCCTATTAGTTGGGCCCTCACATGATGTAAAATGCTTACTGAATTGTATTCGTTTTCAATTTTAAGATGTTGTTTAAATTGTGTTAGTTTAAATTTGTACTGCAGTTGTAATAAAAAGTATGTAAGCTTTTAAGTAGGCGTGCATGTCCAGTAAAAAACTGTCCTACTGGTTACAAACAAACCCATCCTGCTTGCTGTTTATACTGGATCTCGCATTTGGTATTCGGAAAATGTCTGGATATTTCCCTCGAAAAGTTTCCATTACAAAAGAAGGCTTTCTATCCTTAGCCTACCAAATCAGATTAAATGTCAATAAAACATGTTTCAGTCAGAAAGCTTTTTCATGAAAATCTTATATTTGTGACTTTCTGTATCCTCAAACAAAAAGTCACGTTCTGCGAGAATTTCAAAAAAAGTTATTGTACCGTATTATTGGGCACGACTTTTTTGTTGCGTGATTTACACTTTAATCTTGAGATAAAAAATACAAATTCAGATAAAATTATTTATCAATTATTTGTGATAAAGAAATATCACGTATGCTGATAATGTTTTATCTAAAGAAAAGAACTCCGAAAGCAAATTATCACGCATGCATCAGCATTGGAAATTTAATGTAGATGATCATGAATACGGTACAATAACTGGTTTAGAAGTTAACGACCAAACAAAATCGTTCGGTCGTTCCACGATGAATTTGTCTTATTTTGATGAAATTTGGAATGGTCATTATTGTTGTAGATTTAGGGTTCGAAGATAAAGTAGTAGTTGATTTAAAAAAAACTAATTTAAAAAAAAAAACTTTATTGAAGAAAACACAATTAAAAGGTTAAACTATTCAACTTCTAAAATACCGTATACAAAACACCCGAGAAAACTACGTAATTCTCACACTGAAAATTCACAATTGAAATCACTTGTACTCACTGAACACAACTATAAAAACTGACTCAAGTTTCTACACGAAGTACCTTATCTCAAAACGATTTCTAGAAGTTTCTAGTACACAAGGAACTCCCTATAACCTTCTGCGTTGTCCTCGAAAGGGGAAGCAAATTAACTAGAAGATTACATTCTAGAAATTCCAGATTCAAATATAAAGGAGAGTTGTCGCTATCTATTGGATTTCTTTGGAATTAATTTTCGAATCATTTAAATTCAAGCTGGTGCCTCTGTTCTATTCACTTCAATATTATTTGCTGATTAGTTTTTGAACCACTGGAACCTCCATGTTGGCCATTTTAGGCAAGTGAGATATACAGGTCGCAGAACTACCGGTTACTAAGTATAAGTAATAGACATGTTAACCCGTGGTTAACACTTGACCTCATGAGGACCGATTAAGTATCTAAAGTGTAGACCAAAAAAAAAGAGTGTTTCCTTGGAGAAATGAACTGCTGTTTTTTTAGTAATTATGATTTGTTCCCAATCATCAAGATGATATTTGAAAGAGATTACTGGGTGTCAAGTAATCGCTCAATAGAAAATGACTCTTCAATCCTATTGAGGCAATATAAACTAGTTTTTCTGAGAAAAGTACACCTCACTCAAATACTGGGTCTGCTGGGTCATCATAAACTAATCAGCTAATTCTATGAATATCATCAAAGTTTCATCATTATCGGACAAAGCGTTTGAGGGTTATCGTTGAACGGAGAGTCAACCTTCGTTTGGTCAATGAAGTCGATCATTATTTCGAAGTAGTATTTAGAAGCTCACCAAGGGTCAAGTTGCCCTCCAAATCTGTATACTTAGCGACCCCTGATGTGTGGGAACAATAGTTTGGGTTATGAACATCAAACAAGGTGGTATATATTTATCTTTTTTCTATGATGAGATCTGACTTTTATTCTTTATAGTCTAAGAGGCTGAGTGGTGAGTGAGGGTGAAAGAGGAGGAGGGTGATTTCAACAATGTATATGTACTATTGTTGAACTTATGACATATCGCTAAACTTACATTTTCCTTTTCCTTTTTGTCTGGATTGTACTTTTTTCTTATACATTTTTTTAATATATACAGGATGAGTCCCTCTATAAGCTGTAAAATATTTTGGATTCTGGTAATTCTGTGAACTGTGGACCACACTCATATAGTGGACCACCAAAACATTCCGCTAATTTCATAATAATAAGAAATATCTATACCAAGATCGAACAAGGCGTTTGAGAGTTATCGTGGAACAAACAGCCAGAGAAATAGACGTTCAAAGAAATGTAGCGAAATTTGTCATAAAAGATATTCTGACCACGTTTTTGTTGTATCTCCAAATTCATTAGTCTGGTCCTACTGAAATGAGTCACCCTGTATATAAAGTTGTTTTTCTTTTATTGATAACTATGACAGGTAAGGGAAGATGGGGAAATGAAAATAGGGGACACCAAAGAAGATAGTAACATGGTAAGGGCGGTGAGTCTACTATTGAGTATTTTTATATTGAAATGAGTCACCCTGTATATAAAGTTGTTTTTCTTTTATTGATAACAATGTCAGGTAAGGGAAGATGGGGAAATGAAAATAGGGGACACCGAAGAGGATAGTAACATGAGAAGGGGGGTGAGTCTACTATTGAGTATTTTTATATTGAAATGAGTCACCCTGTATATAAAGTTGTTTTTCTTTTATTGATAACAATGTCAGGTAAGGGAAGATGGGGAAATGAAAATAGGGGACACCGAAGA
>CM022879.1:9445912-9522763 GCA_012654025.1 Pachypsylla venusta | reverse complement strand
GTCATATATGAAAAATAATTAGCTATTGTAAACTAATGATGACCCATTTGAATAAAATGGTCATATATGAAAATTAATTAGCTATTGTAAACTAATGATGACCCATTCGAATGAAATGGGTCATATATGAAATATAATTAACTATTGTAAACTAATGATGACCCATTTGAATAAAATGGTCATATATGAAAAATAAAATTAGCTATTGTAAACTAATGATGACCCATTTGAATGAAATGGTCAATAATTAGCTATAGCTCCGCATGAATATAATTAGAAACCAGTTATTGTAGCTTATAACAGATTTCCAATAATTAAACAATAAACAAAAAGTTATGTTTTTTTCTGAGACTTGAAAGTTTTGTTCGTAATTTGGCCATTCATAGAATTTTTATTTGATCATTCTGCCTCAGGATATGATTGGAGATAGTGTGGTGCTGGTAGTACTGCAGTGCAGACTGTGTGTACTCTCACAGTAAGGTCTATGTTCTGTATAATATTTATGCAATGCCATGCCTTAGTGCCTCACCCACACAAACCTATCTATCCACCTCCGTATTAGTTACATCTCGTGTATGAGTCTCTCCTCAGTGTAGGGTGTTTTCAAAGTATTATGTCCACTTCCTCTTCTTTCTGTTCTAATATGTCCACTAAGCCAGCGTCTATGGCACGTTGAATACACCAGTTCCCGTTAGATCACTGAAGTTAAGCAACGTCCAGCGAGGTTTTACCACGTGGGTGTCCACGTGGGTTCGCGCCTACGTGATGCTGGCTATTTTTCCGGCCCAACCCAGGCTGGGTGAGGTCAATGTTGGTAGCTAGTTTGCAAGTTTATTTTCTGGAACTTGGCCTGGCGCACTGCCGTGCGCTCAGATTTCTTGGAAATTTGAAGTTCGCGCTTAAACTTTTGAAATCAATATTTTTTTCCTTCTTCTCTCATACATGCCTGTGCAAGTGTACATAGCTGACTTGAATTCCCCATACATATTGAAGCTGTAGATTTGAGATTTAATAATATGTTTGTTGAACAAATAACTAGTAGTTCTGAGAACTATTGAAGTCACTCCTCTATTTGTCCCCGGGTGGGCCAATGGAGCCCAAAAACCAATAACTCTATTTATTTTATGAATATTGCAAATGTCCATAGGAAGTGTGATCAAAATCTGATTAGAAGATCAAGAGTTATCGTATAGTACAAAATAACAAGACAAACAACAGAAATATCGTTAAAAGTAGACGTTCAAATTCACATTCCGTTCTTTTCCCGTTAACGACAAAAGACGTTAAGAGGGAACGAGATGTAATTTCACAGACTTCGATGGTGATGGCTTCATCGCACCATTCACTCCTGACCGCTCCAACAACATCAATGCTCATACTTCTCGTGCCCCCTGTATCAACATATTTAACTAGTCATATGCTTGGTTTCACATAAATATTACTCAAATGCATTTCATTTCCTTTCAAGTCTAAACTGAATGCTTAATTAAACGCCCATGTATAGATTTATCCATCCTCTATATTTATAGAAACTTTCATTGTATATAATTCGGCAAAGAAGAAACAAATCCACAATACTCCCCACAAATCGTATAATCATAGAATTTGCTTTCTCGTGGGCTCGAAAATGTTTGTGTTTATATAGTTTGATGTAGGTATGAGCACATTGATATGTTTTTGGAAAGCAGTGGGAATATATGGCAGAAGGAGATGATAGTTTGGTATTGGAAAATATGGATATCTGAAATACGTGATGCCCACCTGTGTTTGAATACAGGTAACATTGTTGACATGTTCGTGTCAAGTTGTGATAGTGTTCACATCGTTCTATCATAACCATGGTCTGATGATGACAGTCTGAGTACTGTTGAAAGCTCACCAATTTAAGTTATTAGTTTTAATTTGAATGTTTTAATTTTTAGCTTCTAATTTTAATTTTCCAATTTTAATTTTTAGTTTTTAATTTTCTAATTTTAATTTCTAATTTAATAATTAGGGGCTTTTGGGCAACCGCACTCCCACTTATAGCATCTTTGCTTGTAGCAAGGAAAAAACAATCACATGTTCTTTGACTGTCTGTTTGACGATAACTCTCGAACGCCTTATCCCGATTTCGATACTAGGTTTTTTTTTCGATATTTCGATTTACGATACTTGATACAGGGATAAACTCACTGCTTACTGCTTTGCTTTTGCTCATAGAACTTCCTGGCCACTATATTTGAGTGGGATCCACTGTTCTGTTCACAGAAATATTACAACTTGGTAGGGTCATTGTTATCTGAATGCCCCTTCGCTGTTCAAACGGATTCTACACCCATAATAATAATGTGCCCTATTGCCCGTGAGATCTTTTATTGTAAATATAGAAATAGAAAATTATGAATTCAATTAAAAATGATTATAAATTTTTAATTCAAATTTATAAATATTTCAAAAATATAATTTATAGTTTTAATAATAGAAATAAAAAATGGGTTAGAAATTTCAAGAATTTTCATTAAAGTTAGAAAAAGAATTTCATTTTTCTCTATTAAGTAAACATTAAATTGTAATTAGCTAATTAATTATTTTTTTCATTATTTACTCAAAATTGTGGGGATTTTCAATGAAAAACAAACACAATTTATCATTACAAAAGAAGGAAATTAATCTATAAATATACTTAATTGTTCCTAATGCATACGAAATATTTGGTCCTGTTGAAATTCTAGTTCAAATCAAAGAAATAAAAGCAAAAGGAAATTTTCGATGTCGAGTTAACACGTTTTGGAGTCCCTTGAGCTCCAATCTCGAGTTTCAGCCATTTGTCCGTTTGTGTGTCTGTCTGTCCGTCTGTCTGAGAACAAGATATCTCAAGAACGGCAAGTGCTAGAGACTTAAATTGGAGTTGATATGTATGTCAGTTTTATGTAATGAACGGCAAAATAAGATTTTGGTGGAAACCGAATATACCGTTGGCGGTTTTATACGGTTTTTTCGGTTTTCTCTTATCCTGCTTAAAGTGAGAACGGTAATAGCTAATAGAACTTTAAACTTGGTGCCTATTTATGTCAATTTCATACAAGAAATTGAAAAATACAACTCAAGTTGAAGTGTAATATATTGTTGTACGCTAATTAGCGGTTGAAGGCTGCTTTTTGGAGGTTCCGCCTGAAACCAGAATGGAAAGAGCTAGAACTTGAAAATTGGCGCAAATTTATATCAATTTCATATAAGAAATTGAAAATACAACTTACCTTGAAGTGTAATATATGGTATTTACGTTCTGGGGACTTCAAAAAGTGTGTTGGCATTGAAAACACAACATCGAAAATTTCAGCCCATTACAATAATTTCTTCTTCTTTTTTTATATAGATAAGGAAAGTCGTGATTTTTTAGAACTATTTTGCATAATATATACCCGCCTCGTAAGTTAACAAAACTCTTATATATCCGCATGACTATGTACCTGTTGAAAGAAATGACTTTTTTTGCTTAAGCTCATTGCTTTGTCTCGTATTAATTATTGTTCAGAAACTGAGAAAGCTTTTCTTTCAATGAATGATGAATGTGCACACGTGGAGGTTATGTGGTATACAAAATATTTTCCCCATAAATAGTAAACTCCTTTACAATTTATATGTGAGGAACTGTGACGTTTAGTTGCGAAGAACGGTTTCCTTTTATTTAAAGGAGGCATTGTTGGAGAAACCAGGAGGCTGTGCCTATGGTTAATTTATATGTGAAACTATCATATTTTTGTTGAGCTTATAAAATGGTTCCACGCAGTGCAAGACGGGAGTGTGCTGATTGCTATGGTTTGGACTATCGAAAGGTTAAATAGAAGGGCCGGAGGAACAGCATTGGGTCCACCGGCCTCTCTTCCATTCAACTTGATCAAATGTTTCTTTATTTCCTCCCCGTCGATAAAGATATCTTCGATGTGTCATGTGTGTTGTATGAGGAGGTACCACACCATTTCACCAGAATATACAGATGTGAAATTTTGAGCAAAATGATCGGATTTTTTGGGGGGTCGTCGGTAGTTTCATTTTCAAGGTACAATAATTTAGGCAGCCCTTTAAGTGTTGCGTTTTATTGAAGTTGTTTTTGGCGATTTTTTTAAATTTTATCGTAATCTATATTTTTCAACTGTTCGTTTCAGATCTTTAAAAATGTCATACTCGCTAATATTACTGTATTTCTATCAGCGATTTTTTTTCTTCAAAAATTAACTTTTTGAGATCTTGTGAAAACCATCGAGGAAATTTCAAAGATCCAAATAATACTTTGGCTCTTCTAAATGTATTCTGAGATTTCTGAGAATGTATTGCTAATCTGTTGTGTGATTTGAGATTCTCATTTTAAAGTATTAAATTCAGATATGTGCACAATACAACAAGTTATGTGCCAAAATAATATTTGTTTCGAAACATTTTAAGCTATTAAAAGATTTATTAAGACACTAAGGGGTTTGGGAATTGGCAAAAGTTGCAATTTTCTTCTCTATGATGGTTAAAAAAAACTTTTTAAATTATGCTAATATAAAACGAACGAAGCTGGAACTTGCATCTATTAGCTCGCTTTTTTATATTAGTATTTTTCTTTGCAACTTTTTCTCTCCCAATTTCTTTCCTCGTTTTTCCCTCCCCTGTAGTATATCTTCTTTATATACGAATAAAAATTGGAAAAAAATTGCCATCTTCTACCGCATATTGGAGGGCTTTAAACTTTTTTCTGAGCTTTGCTTTTGGAAAACGAGGTCAATAATAATGCTATTGTAATCTGAGTTTTTCCAATGCAATTTTCCATGATTACGGGTTCATGTTCCAAGTGAGGGGAATCTGACGCTTAGATCATAATATGTGCATAATACTATGTCGATACCTCACGAATTTCTAAAGTCGATGTTGTGGAAATGTCGAGTTTACAATGACGCGTACAACGTCAGATGAATAAAAAAAAAATTATGATATTAAAAAAAGAAACATAAAATGTCATATAATATTATAAAAAAACATAAAACTTTCATTGTCATATTAACATAAAACTTTCTTCTGGTCGACAAGAGAAGATATCGAAAAAAGTGTTGGAATCTTATTATTTTCGTATGCTGAAAGATGTTAATTTCGATTATTGGTGAATCCAAAAAGTATTTCATTGAATCTTGCTATAATTCGGTACTCTAATAGCACGAGTGACGTAACATCTCGAATCATATGCTAAATTATAAAGACGAGGGGGTCCCGTGTGAACATAAAGACGAGGCTTATACGAACATTGCTAGTAATTTCCAAGAAATTTCTGTCACAATTTACATGCTTTGGATGATAAATTGATTTACTAGGAATAAAATAAATTGTACTAATTAACATAATTATTGAGGACCGTAACCTATCAAGATTATAAATTAATACACTACTGCAGGGCCGTAGACAGAGAATCCGAGCCTGGGGAAAACATTTACGGACCTCCCTATCATTCTTATACTAAAATCACCGTATGGGCAGTAATAATAGTAAAAGTAGGCAATTCACTTATTTGATGTGAAAAGGCGTGTACGCTTCTTCTTGGCAACACATAATTCGATTATCAGATGTTAATGTTTACGAAATATACCCAATATTAAAATGATTGCTATACAAGCTTAAAGTCGCACTATATTTTAAAATCAGTGTCCCGCAATAGCCATTGTCCCATATTAGCCCACTATCGCTAAACTTCTGATTTTGTGTCTTTGAATATTTTTCAAAACTTTTAAGATGATTTATTTATTATTCAGAAAAAAAACTTGAAAAAATTCATTTTGATAATTTTCTCACCGGGCCTCTTAGGAAATCCCGGTCCTGGTGGGGGATTCCCCACATTTACCCCTCTCGTCGGGTCTGCACTACTGAATACACGTGTGGATTGTGGAAAAAAAAAATTGGTCAGGAAGGGTTCAGCATTATATTTTTTTAGCGTTCCGTATACGAGAGGGAACAGCTTATGATTAAGATGACCTATTTTTTTGATTATATTTCCTTCAATGTTGGGAATCTTGTATGGCGTATCCAATTAAAGTGCTCGTCATTCCGGATTGAATGGTAAAAATGACATAATGAAAATCGTGTGTCCACGTACTCATGATCTAAAATTTGGAAAAAAAAGGAAGAAAAAAACGTAGAGTTAGTTAAAACTTACGGTTACAGTCAAAAAGTATAATCTTTGGATTAAAGACACCCGGTAGGTTTAGTTATAACAAAAATGGACAATTTTATTTCTCGTACACCTTCTAATATAAGCAGACATAACAATATTAATATTTAATATAATCAATAGGATGGGTAAAGATAAGACGTTTATCTTATCCTCAAATCTAGAAGGGCAATGTTGTCCGGGATATTTTTGGTGAATAGAGTGAACTGAATATATTTATATATTCAATAGAGTGAACTGAATATATTTATATATTTTCTAGATTCAATGGTCCAAGTCAACGATTTACTAATGATGTTGTGTATCACATGATCTTAAAGACTCTACCTCACCGATACAGAAAGCACATCTTGGTGTACCTACTTGGACGTTTGTACTATTTTCCCCTACCAGAGAGGTTAGGAAACGTTTTTCTGGCCATGTCTCACCCAAAAAAATCTTGTGATAAGGAAACTTTCATGTCTGCGTTAATAATGAATCATTTTGTCCTAAGGCCGAGGGTAAACGAGTTTATTCTAAAAACAGTTTGGTTTGTAACATATATAAAAAGTTCTACCAATGGGACACATGGGTTTATTATTTTAGTGTCTTAAACCCACCCAAAAAAACATTCTGAGATCCCAAATATGACATCATTCATACCAAAATTTAAGTCTCTAGCTGTTACCATTCTCTTTTTAGACATCAATACTGAAAATCGCTAAAAAGCGGTAAAACCTGCCAATGGTATATTCGATTGCACCCAATAGTTTAGCGCACATTTAGACCCCAGACGGGACCATATATTAGTAGCAAAAGTGTCCATTACTGCCGACAAGCGGATTTTTTTTATTCGATTTTTGGATTCTACGTACGTACCTTGAAACGTAAAATATCAATTTTTTTTTTTGGAGGGGGAGTTGATGTTTTTCCTGATGATTCAAAAGATACTTTATTGAAAATTATAAACCAAATACACTCTTATTATACTGTTCCAATCTTCAGTGGAAGGAGGCCACTAATCGAAGTTAATGCCGATGTCATTTTCATTATTATTTTCAATAATGAACCTTTGGAATCGTCACGAAAAAAAAATTATCCCCCCTCAAAATTTTTTAAAATGCAAAAAAAAAATCCTTAATATCTTGGTCTTTCTTGCATCATCTAACTCGACGGCATGATGGTGATGAGTCAGGTAGAGGAAATTCGTGTTTTAAAGATTCCACCGAATTTTGTAAAACTTGAAATATTTTATTACTGCTTCTTCTATCTTGTTGCTTATCTGATCTTGTGGAATCCCTGGGAATGTTTCTTTTTAGTGAGTTTCTCTTGTTATTTATGATTGTTATTCTCTTGCATTGCTTCACAGTGTCATTCCAACTCAATTGATGGAGATGTTCTTTGAAGTTCATTCTTTTTTGGTTCTTTTTTAAAAAGATAGACGACTCCCTGGCAGAGTGTGCATCACATTCGGCTGACACACCGGATATTTTTCCTTAGGGATTTGCCAGATAGACGACTCCCTGGCAGAGTGTGCATCACATTCGGCTGACACACCGGATATTTTTCCTTAGGGATTTGCCAGATAGACGACTCCCTGGCAGAGTGTGCATCACATTCGGCTGACACACCGGATATTTTTCCTTAGGGATTTGCCAGATAGACGACTCCCTGGCAGAGTGTGCATCACATTCGGCTGACACACCGGATATTTTTCCTTAGGGATTTGCCAGATAGACGACTCCCTGGCAGAGTGTGCATCACATTCGGCTGACACACCGGATATTTTTCCTTAGGGATTTGCCAGATAGACGACTCCCTGGCAGAGTGTGCATCACATTCGGCTGACACACCGGATATTTTTCCTTAGGGATTTGCCAGATAGACGACTCCCTGGCAGAGTGTGCATCACATTCGGCTGACACACCGGATATTTTTCCTTAGGGATTTGCCAGATAGACGACTCCCTGGCAGAGTGTGCATCACATTCGGCTGACACACCGGATATTTTTCCTTAGGGATTTGCCAGATAGACGACTCCCTGGCAGAGTGTGCATCACATTCGGCTGACACACCGGATATTTTTCCTTAGGGATTTGCCAGATAGACGACTCCCTGGCAGAGTGTGCATCACATTCGGCTGACACACCGGATATTTTTCCTTAGGGATTTGCCAGATAGACGACTCCCTGGCAGAGTGTGCATCACATTCGGCTGACACACCGGATATTTTTCCTTAGGGATTTGCCAGATAGACGACTCCCTGGCAGAGTGTGCATCACATTCGGCTGACACACCGGATATTTTTCCTTAGGGATTTGCCAGATAGACGACTCCCTGGCAGAGTGTGCATCACATTCGGCTGACACACCGGATATTTTTCCTTAGGGATTTGCCAGATAGACGACTCCCTGGCAGAGTGTGCATCACATTCGGCTGACACACCGGATATTTTTCCTTAGGGATTTGCCAGATAGACGACTCCCTGGCAGAGTGTGCATCACATTCGGCTGACACACCGGATATTTTTCCTTAGGGATTTGCCAGATAGACGACTCCCTGGCAGAGTGTGCATCACATTCGGCTGACACACCGGATATTTTTCCTTAGGGATTTGCCAGATAGACGACTCCCTGGCAGAGTGTGCATCACATTCGGCTGACACACCGGATATTTTTCCTTAGGGATTTGCCAGATAGACGACTCCCTGGCAGAGTGTGCATCACATTCGGCTGACACACCGGATATTTTTCCTTAGGGATTTGCCAGATAGACGACTCCCTGGCAGAGTGTGCATCACATTCGGCTGACACACCGGATATTTTTCCTTAGGGATTTGCCAGATAGACGACTCCCTGGCAGAGTGTGCATCACATTCGGCTGACACACCGGATATTTTTCCTTNGACAATTCTTATCCTAAAAATATGATTCATAAGCTCATTGATGAAACTAAAAGGAAACTTCAAAATAATGGCACTAACAACAACGAAATACGACCTACATCTGTGTATTTCTCATTTCCTTATATTAATGAGACATCTTATAAAATAGAAAAGGCAATAAAAGAACTTATGCCTACTGCAAAATTTGGACATAAAAGCTACAATAACGTAAAATCGAATTTCTTCACCAATCTTAAAGATCCGATAAAAAAAGTTATTTGTTGATATATCACCAAATTGCGAAAACATATATTTTCCAGTTTACACTTAACAGATCTTTTGTTTTTCAGTCTCACTCATTATTCCAACTCCTTCAAAGTTTGATGTTCTGCTCTTTATAAATATTGAGGAAGCACTGAGTGATTAATAAAAGTTTTTATGTTAATATGCTTGAAATGAACCCGTCAGCCTACGCCTATAACCTATCGAAAACAAAACACCGTTGCTTCGGCTGCCAATAGCAACATTTATAATTTACTTTAATTTCATTAGTTCAATTAATATTTTATGAAAAAGTTTAAATTTTAAATGAAATACAAGATGGACACTCTACTATTAGTTAGTCAATAATTTTATAATTAATTATCCAGGGTAGTGTTGCGCAAACAATACACGAGCGGGATCAATATTGACCTCGTCAATGTTGGACACTCTGCTATTAGTTAGTCAATAATTTTATAATTAATTATCCAGGGTAGTGATGCGCAAACAATATACGAGCGGGATAAAAACATAAAACCCCTTCAATGTTGGACACTCTGCTATTAGTTAGTCAATAATTTTATAATTAATTATCCGGGGTAGTGGTGCGCAAGCAATACACGAGTGAGATAAATATTGACCTCGTCAATGTTGGACACTCTGCTATTAGTTAGTCAATAATTTTATAATGAGCGGGATAAATATTGACCTCGTCAATGTTGTACATTCTGCTTTGAGTTAGTCAATAATTTTATAATTAATTATCCAGGATAGTGGTGCGCAAGCAATACACGGGAGGGATAAATATTGACCTCGTCAATGTTGGACACTATGCTATTAGTTAGTCAATAATTTTATAATTAATTATCCAGGGTAGTGGTGCGCAAACAATACACGAGCGGGATCAATATTGACCTCGTCAATGTTGGACACTCTGCTATTAGTTAGTCAATAATTTTATAATTAATTATCCAGGGTTGTGATGCGCAAACAATACACGAGCGGGATAAATATTGACCTCGTTAATGTTGGACACTCTGCTATTAGTTAGTCAATAATTTTATAATTAATTATCCAGGTTAGTGATGCGCAAACAATACACGAGCGGGATCAATATTGACCTCGTCAATGTTGGACAATCTGCTATTAGTTAGTCAATAATTTTATAATTAATTATCCAGGGTAGTGGTGCGCAAACAATACACGAGCGGGATCAATATTGACCTCGTCAATGTTGGACACTCTGCTATTAGTTAGTCAATAATTTTATAATTAATTATCCAGGGTAGTGATGCGCAAACAATACACGAGCGGGATCAATATTGACCTCGTCAATGTTGGAAAATCTGCTATTAGTTAGTCAATAATTTTATAATTAATTATCCAGGGTTGTGGTGCGCAAACAATACACGAGCGGGATCAATATTGACCTCGTCAATGTTAGACACTCTGCTTTTAGTTATAAAATTGGATAATTAATCACCCGCGGGATAAATATGGACCTTTTTATTGTTGGATACGGCGAACAACCGGTATCCTCTTCAAAGCACTGCAGGGAGCCTTGGTGACGTGTCGCGTACATAAACGCGACGCGTCACAGTCACATTAGAAGAGTGCGTGTGCGAGAATCAACAACATTTATTGGGATTAGTAAGTAGTTATTGTTACCGTTTCCGACTTTCACGCTGTATTCAAACCAAAGAAGTTCGCAGTTCCAACAGAAATACTTGTATTATATTATGATCTAGGTTGCTAGGACCTGTATTGAAATATTATGATCTACATTTTGGGCAGATATACTCGTAAGTTGCAGAGACTGAAAAGGAATTTTGTAGTCGGAAATAAAGGTAGGCCATATTTGGTCGTAGGTTCCCGTTGAGTTTGGTACGTAAAACCAAATGTCTCTATGTTAAGTCCATTGGGGTTAGTCATGACCATTGACCGCCACCTTAAGAATGGATTGCAGTGATATATTTGCTGTGAATTTGATGTGTTTTATGTAGGATGTATGAGGAGATATTTGGTAAAATATTGTCTGAAAGTAATGTCCCTTGTAACTGTGACACAACATTCCTTGTCATTCATAAAAAAAAAACATTCACGTTACGTTTATAGAACATTACTACTAATTTTAAAAACCTATTAAGATAACAGAATGATGTGTTCTGCGCGCGCTTCTTGTGTGGCCACACGTCCATATCTAGCAGACTTTATTTACTTAACCTCCACATTGCATAAACAAATCCAGTAAAGTAGTTAATCATTAAAAGTGTACATTTTACATCGCTGTGTGAGGGAGTACTGGCAATTATGGTAATTCTGAAATCCCTTCCTTTTACGCTCCATTTTCTATACAGGGATGGGCTGAATTGCAGATATAAAAAGTCATGTTTTTCTCAACGGAAGATCTTTTCGACCTTTGTGCTCCATTTTCTATACAGGGATGGGCTGAAATGCAGATATACAACGGATTAATTTCTTTGTGTCATGATGCTATAACTTTATAGCATTACAAGTTTTTTTATTAATCACACTATTCCTAATCTGTATATTTTTATTAATTCTACAATTTTCACTATGTAGTTATGGTAATAGCAGGAGGTAGTTTTTTTTTAAAAAATGTAAATGTATATTTCTTTGTGTTATTATGTCACACTTTTAGTGGGCATCATAGCATTACAAGTTTTTTTCTCAACAATCACTCCAATATAACTAAGCCTAAGCTACACTTTAACAATTTCCTTATAATGCTATCACTTATCGCTATTACCATAGCTATTCAATTGTCCTCAGGAGGCTGAGTTACCCCCAATCACAACCAGACCAAGTAGAAAATTTGAAAAAACCTTTATCAAATTTTTGACCCGTCCAGGAATCGAACCCGGAACCTCCTTGGTACAAACCGAGTGTGATGCGCACTCTGCCACTTCTTTAACCTGACCAAGTAAAAATATATAAAAGCCCTTATTGAAATTATCGATCCGACCAGGTTTTGAGACCGGTACCATCCCTGGTGCAAACCGAATGTGTCGCAGACTTTGTCTAAATTTATGATTATATAATTTTAAAATATTGGAGAAATCATTATTTTGTCAGACATTTTCGTTGTTTGCTCTAAAGTCTATTTTTTAGTTTGAGAAAATATGCAATGTTTTTACAGTTGAAATCTTATCTGTCTGTGAGGAAGTATAAGATATTAAGCAACTCATGCGATTATGACATCAAACATTAAATATTGCATTGACCTACAACTTAGAGTTTCCCCCTTGCGACATTCATTTCACGGGTATTGGCTACCCTATACTTTAAGCGATAAGTGTGTGGGGGGGGGGCAATGTATATAGGTTAATTATTTTTTTCTGCACCATTTTTTTTTTTCGTTTTAACTATGTAAATAGTATATTTTGCAATATACGAGATTGCATGGAAATTATGGTGCACTGCTTGAGATCGCGCTTAGCATCCAATGCTTAGCTAATGTAGTACTTTGAGTTTGAGTCTGAGAAAAACGACTATAATAAGCAATGTTGCAATTTTCATCTGATCTCACTCTTCATTTTTGTTCTACATTGAAAAATCTTTCTAGTGATAATTAAAATTTTGCACTTTGAAAGTAGGCCCCAGTGAGGTCATATCAGAAATTTAAGATCAATCCTTTTTGTATTTTTAAAAACTAAAAGAAAAAAAAAATCTGGAGCTGTAATTAGAGATCAGTACTCTTCAAAAGGACCAGAGCTCAAGATTTTGAGCTCTGCACCTTTTTTAAGCCAGCCTGTAGGAACTTCCTTGTATGGAATTGATTTATTTCAGGGGGAAAGCCATATAAAGCCCAATTTTCTTTACACAAAGCTAAGTAAAGAGGTATATTTCGTCCCCGCATTGAATGACTGTTACTTTCTTCACCCACTAACTTAAGGTGACAAGATGTCGTATTTTACATTCGGAAAATGTTCAGTTGAATACGTTAAAGGGGTCTATTTCGTCCCCGCATTGAATGGCTGTTACTTTCTTCACCCACTAACTTAAAGTGACAAGATGCCGTATTTTACATTTGGAAAATATTCAGTTGAATACGTTATGTTCCCCCAATATGTCAACAGAACGTCATCATCTCAATAATAATAATTTGAAGTATTCAAGAAAATTCACTTTTGATGTAATTTTTATTGAAGCAAAAAATAAATCTTTGGCTAACGCTCAACGTTCCACATAAGAAATCCATCCTGAATGTCTAATATATGATTGAGGAGGGAGGAAGGACGTGTCTTCATGTAAATTTATACCAGAGAGGAAACACCAGGACTCCAGTATGTTCTATCACATCTGAGCCAGGCTTATCGCGCTGAGGTGCCACAGACTAGCCAACTAGCAGACACGTTCACGTGCACCCACTATAGTTGTAAGTGCCTCTCCAAAGGAAGGCTCACGAGCCATCTGCGAGCAAAGCATGGATAGCAATCCGAAACTTTGCAAAGTTCTGTGAAAATAATTTCAATTACACAAAACCCTTGGAGTGTCCTGCAGTTCAGAGCTTCGGTACTTCAAACAAACTTGCCTTGTCTGTATTTCGGACAGTGTTACATTAAAGCCAGACTCCTAATTCAACAAAGGAGCTGCCTGTATGGCAAGTCAAGTTAATGTCAAATGAACGAAAACCGAACCTATGTCAATAACAATCGCTGTCAACTTCATGATGTGATGAAAATCATTGCCAACGCCGTCAACTTTATCAGAACTTTGAGAGAACGTATTTCGGTTTGCATCCAGAGAGGAAATGCTGCAGCAGTGATGGGTACAGTGCCGCATACCCGCTCCTTGAATGAGATATTTTACATACTATAAGGTATATTACAAAATATTTCATTCGACGAGCGGGCTTGCTGCTCTCTTGGCTGAGGACCGGGTTGCGTTGTTTCGGAAAAAAACTCCAATCTTTTTGATGACATAAATTATTTTTAATTTTGTTTAATAAAATTCAATATTCCACTTTATCAGAATGTGATACCCCAATCGAGTCGTCCCTTTGGCTACGATTTCCAACATGCTGTATCAGCCTGTGGACGTTGAAGCCTACTCGTATTCCGGGGTGTTGTCAGTCATTTGAAAACCCAAACCATAAAGAAATCAACTGCCGAGTGAGACAAAATCAAATTGATCCAATCCAAGTACATGTACGGTATCTATACAAATCATTATCGCTGGTCCGATTTCGATTAAAAAAAGAAAATATGTCCATATTTTTGCACCCATAAGTCCGTCTTTTTTTGGACGGACGACTTGTTATTTTATGCTGAACAAATAATAATGTTCCTCGTATAAAACGTTCACACTAGTATACGTTATATCTGGGATCAATGGTGTAATATAAGACTGAGCCATATATATATATTTCTCATACTCCTTCTTCGTCCAGCTCCAAGTTCGTCTAATATTAAATGATTACCTAATGGAAAGTGTTCTTCTGTAAGCCTTCAATAATACCACAGATTTGTCGGATTACAGAACTTTGAAATGTTCCAAAAGTTTGAAGAAAAATACAATTTTCTAATTGTTTTCCTTGGTGGTAAATGAAAACAACTTTAATGACAGTATCGGGGCCAGATTTCTGATCAAATTAGGAGCAGTCGCGCTAAATACAGAAATTGTTGAATTAGTAATAGTGTTGAATCGATGCATATGTTTTAACTTGGGCAAATGCTTCGTAGTACTATTTCTATACAAACTTTTTGAAGTAGAATCCTCATAGTCCGTTGCATCTGCTCCTAATTAGTAATAGTGATGAATCGGTGCATATGTTTTAACTTGGGCAAATGCTACGTAGTACTATTTCTATACAAACTTTTTGAAGTAGTATCATCATAGTCCGTTGCATCTGCTCCTAATTAGTATAATAGTGATGCATAGGTGCAAATGTTTTAACTTGGGCAAATGCTTCGTAGTACTATTTCTATACAAACTTTTTGAAGTAGAATCATCATAGTTCGAAGCATCTGCTCCTTAATTATATTGAGATTTGAGTAAACACAAGAATGTTTGTCAATTCCTTAATGAATTTCTTCCAATCCATTTATGACTCGAGATTGTAAGAAGTTATAATTGAGGGTGACATCTTCACCGACCGAGTCCAAATGAGCTGATTTTGTAAAATAACACACGAAAGCAACTCTGAAATATTATCATGTTTGTCATTCTTGTGTTACTGACGAAATTATATTGCAGTGATTGTCATAGTTCGGGGAGCCCATGTCAATTATCAGCCCCCAAGAATAGATGTGTGACAAAAACTTTAGCGGTAGACTACTCTGGACCTGCTGTACTCATACACCTGGCTACCATCGGACATGATCGGCGCGAACGACCTCGCAGTTAAAGCGCCTGGATTGACAAAAAAATAACTCTCCCTAAATGAAAGAACGTTTTGATATTCTAGAAGGATTTTTAGTAAGCATTTCATTTACAATACTATCGACTTCTCTTTGTAGTCGTAAAACGCATCCAAGCTTTTGCATTATTATACCACAAAAGTTATTTTGAGCCTTTTAAACAGTTTTTTTTTTTAATATCATAAAATTATTTATCGATCGAATTTTTTCGAGTTAGAGACACAGTTTAACGCATTCTCTTTGTATCGCTCGTTTTTGGAAAGAACACCACCCAGATTAGATTCAGTATTATCTATAATTCTATACTATTGTAATATATTGCAATTTTAAATAAAGCGAGTTGTGTTAAATTAAAGTTTGCAAGTTATATCCGTTGATGTGTCTGCGTTCGAAACGATAGTTTTTAATACTTTAGAGATAGCGCTATACCCGCTTCTCATGTCTTAATCTGATAAACTTCGCGCCAAAAAAAAAAAGAACTTTCTAAAATTTTATATCCGCAAAAGTTTCAAAGTACTTAAGTGCAGTTTTTTTTTTTTTTTTTTTTTTTTTTTTTTGTAGAACAAGAAGTTTTATAAAAGGAAGATTGCATCGAAGACATTAAAAATATCTCTCGTATAATCGCATTTAAATTGCACAAAACTATTAATGACCATAATCATAATATTGTGCCATAAAAACAGTGCAGGTGACTTCGCTTACAAAAAAGATGTTAATAGCGTGTGCAAATATCTAGAATGTAGGTAATCAAAGTAAAGGCAAATATCATATTATTAGCATTTGGTTTTAAAATATTAAAAGAATTTTGGTCCTTCAATTCTTTCAATGTCAATTATTAGCCTACAACAATGGATGTTTTATATCAACTTAAAACTCTAGCAGCAGAATTTTAACTGAATTTCAAATTAAAATAAAGAGTTTAACTGTCTCCTACATTTGGCTCCTATGGAACACTACTTGGTGGGTAACAAAATAGATTCGAGCCCTCGAATAATGCATGTTATTCCCGTCCCAACCCAGGGTTAGGGAGATCAGTATGGGTAGCTGGTTTGTAAGACGAAGATCCAGAGTTATTAAAGAGACGTCAAGTTGAAACAAAAATCGGCCGATTAAATTTTGTTCTGTGTGTAAGCCCTTAAGCGCTTGTAATATCAACTGGTCATTGTAATTTTCCTCCACTTCTTGATTCACCTAATACGTACATCGAGCCACCATCGAACAAAATGATCATAGATATTCAGAGATACTTCTATATCAGAATTTGAAAATGTTACCTGTGAAATGAAGCTCCAGTACTGCAAGTCTGGGTGCCTTGTTGAATTGTAAAATACAATTAGTTTCTAGTAGGTAGGTAAGAGATAAAATTACTATTTTAGTATCGAGGTTTGAAGATAAGTGTAGAGTGCGCATTTGAGAATCTTCCTTATTTATTAATTCCAAGAAGTAGTTATAAGTTTCTTATTAAGTTTTGAAATTATATCTTGTATTTTGTAAGTCTTGTGGTAGTATTTGTATAAATGTTGTAGTAGTATTTTAAATATTGATTGCTAATAAGGCGGTGTATGTATCTGAAGACGGAATTTCTTCTCATCCTATTAGGACTTACTGCTTGTACGTTCCAAGGCCATACCTGAGATTGTGAGATGTTACTCGGCCGCACTGGTCAAGTCCTCCTGAGCTGAAGGTGTAAAATAATACATAGAGCCACTCTGCAATATTATTTTTTAAACATATTTCAGTGATTGACGTGTTTCTGAGGGCTTATTAGCCTTGCAAATAGATGCTTGACAAATCTTAAACAATAACTTATTTAGGGCTGCATTCTGATTACTAGCATCGGACACACTATTGATTGAATGAAGGTACTGTGCGGGCTTTACACAACTTTTTGAACATCAAATTAATGCAGAGTTATTTATTAGGTAATAGGTAGGTACAATTGTACTGGGTGAGGGTTAACATCTATCTATTGGTATACAATGTATGTCTCTGGAGTTTTAGATTTCAGCGACTGGAGGCGTTGAGCAAAAAAAAAAAAAAAATAGAATTGTGATTTTAATAGTTTCTTTCGGTTTTGTGGGTTCCATTTCCGTTATTATTATTTTTTATCTCCTACCGTTTAGGCATTGTAATTGTAATTTTTTTTTTTTTTTAATTATGCCATTTTACTCATAAATCTCCTTGAAGTAAACACGATTGCAAAATGCCTCGTATTAAGTTCGTTCCATATACGCAAAACCTTTTTGTTTGAAACAAACAAAAAGTTTTTTTACATTATAATTGTACATTGTACAGAATGGCGGCAGTATTTCAATCTTGTACTGATGCATTTACTTACTTTCCGTCACTGAAAGTGATGGTGGTGGAAGTGTTAGGTATTAGCATATTATGTTACTCTGAGAACGCCCGGACTAGATGTTGAAACCTTGGCCCGTTCCATGTCATTCTGATATATTTTTGCAGCGGTGTATTTTTTTTATATTTTTGAATTTTTATTACAACCACATAATGTGACATAAAAGATAATTACAAAACCATTAAATAACACTTGAAAACTTTGAAACGAGATAATTACAGAAAATAATTAAATTATGAATTAAAGAACACTTAAAAACTGTGAAACGGGATAATTACAAAAAATAATTAAATTATAAATTAAATAACACTTACAAACTGTGAAACGAGATATATATCTACAAAAAATAATAAAATTATGAATTAAAGGACACCTGGAAACTGTGAAACGAGATAATTACAAAAAATAATAAATTATGAATTAAAGAACACTTAAAAACTGTGAAACGAGATAATTACAAAAAATAATAAAATTATGAATTGAAGAACATTTGAAATATGTGAAACGCGATAATTACAAAAAAGAATAAATTATGAATTAAAGAACACTTGAAAACTGCGAAACGCGATAATTACAAAAAAGAATAAGAATTAAATAACAATGAGTGCCACACAAAAAATATATCATTTCATATCTTTCCGAAGGCGTAATTTCTTCTAAATCAAGAAGTTATCTGAGTATGAAATCCTCACGGGCCGAGTACACTTGAGCTGATCATTTAAAATAACACAGAAAACAAATTGCAGTGATTAGCATGATTCTGGGGCCCATTTCAATCAGTACCCTCCAAGATGATGTCTCCTATATCTGGCTTCCATGACACGATTTGAAATAGAATGATACTGACTAACATAGTCAACGTATGGATTCCAATAGACACATCAATTTGGCACACAGATTTCCTTATACTCTAATGTTGATTAGGTACGAAATAAGAGGAACAATTTGATTGTAGTTAACTGAAATCGCACAGCTCAAACGGTTAGATAACAGATTTGAAAAAAATATAATAACTTCAAAATTTCACACTGTCCAATTTTTTTAAGTTTCATTTCTGTTTGTAATATATATATATATATTTATTAAGGTACAATTACCAATAATTAAGGTTATCTGACTCTATTACTAATTGCAAAAATTAGTATTTAAAGTGTTCCTACGCTTCATTGTGTAAATGAATATGTTGATGGCAAAATATTTCCTTCAATGACCTCTTCATTATTAAAATCTTGTTCAAACTCAATTACAGTCGGTACTTCAACCTGACATCATTATGTTCAATTTGAAATGCACTGTTTAAAAAAACAACCCTCTAGAAAAATATTTTAAAAGCAATTTTTTTTTATATTTTTTATGGCCTAACGTCTCTTTAATTCGAGACCGGAGATTCACTCTCAATTTATTGGAAAACTTACAAACCCGCACCCATATTCACCACATCCAGCCTGATTTGTTCCTAGCATCACGAGGGCACGAACCTGTGTGGTCACTCAAAACCTCGCTGGACGTTGCTCATGTTGTCGTAATCGGAACTGATGTATTCAAAGTGGCATTGGGCTAATCAAATCCTTAAATAGGTTTCAAATGTTTTTGATATTTACTTTTGTGTTTGGAGCATTTAGATAATTTAATCCCCTTAAAAACACTTCGTAAAAAAAAAGACGTCAAGAGTAGCAATATTCCCCCGCCCAAGGTGTTTCAAAAGGTTATGCAAAAAAGAAACCACGTATAGTAGAGCTCAAATGGAGGCCACTTTGCTTAATAACCCCCTATACGGAAATAGACCTCAAGGGCCACCCAAAATTGGCACTTAAAATTCAAAAAATAATTATTAAAATTCGAATTATTTTGCGATTGATTTCATTTTTTGCATGACGTCTCCGATTGTTATCATGCTTCTTTGGTGAGTATTTGGCACTTTTTCCCCGATCAGGATCGGAGTTATGTGGGGCCATGAAATGAAAATGCCTAAAACTTTTTGCTGCTTATTTTTTTTAGTTTTTTAAGGTATGACATGTCTTCTAAAACTTGTTTTGCTACAAAAAAGGCCGGAATAGTTCTTGTCTAAAACCAACCGTTGACCTTTTAAATTCACAAAAATTGAGCGTAGGATGATTTTAAATATGAAGTATTAATCCCGACGTTAGTTCATAGCAAATAAAAATTCCAAAAAAAATGCCCAATCTGGGTCTCGAACCTCGGACTTAAACACGTGTTTTCAGGTTTTTCAGTTCCAGGAATTCCGGGGTTCGAAACCCAGGGACTCAGATTGGGCAAATTTTTCGGGATTTTTATTTGCAATGAACTAACGTCAGGATTAATACTTCATATTTAGAATCGTCCTACGCTCAAGTTTTGTGATTTTAAAAGGTCAACGGTTGGTTTTAGAGAAGAGCTTTTCTGTTTTTTTTTTTTTTTTTTTTTTTTCGTAGCAAAAGACCATCAAAAAGTAATTCGACTTTTAAAAATTATTTTTCGTATTTTAAGTTGCAACTTTGGGTGGCCCTACCTATTCTGGGGTCCATTTCCGTATAGGGGTTTATTAAGCAAATTGAGGGCTGGCTAGGGGTGGCCTTAAGGCTACCAAGGACAATTAAAGGCAGAAAAAAAATTAAGCAAAGTGGCCTTTATTTGAGCTCTACTATACGTGGTTTCTTTTTTTGCATAACCTTTTGGAACGCCCTGTATACTCGCAATAATTTAAAAACATCTGATATAAAAAAAGAACATCAATAATCTGTGTACATTTCTGTACACAGATTCCTTGCTTCGTTTCCTTTCCTCAGTAGAAAATTCAAGCAATGATCGCGGATCGCTAAATCAGGTTCTTGAACACTCTCAGTTGTTTTGATCTTAAAATATTCGAGGGGTTGATAAAGTTAAAACTATGGCGTTGAATCAATGATCTCGGATTGCAAAACCACGTTCTTGACCAATACGCACTCAGTTGTTCTGATTTTGAAATATTTGAGTTCCTATTTCAAAATTAGAACAACAGAGTGTGCAGTGGTCAAGAACGTGGTTTTGTAATTGGACATCATTGGTTCAAGACTTTGGAGATTTTGTTTTATTTAATTTTATCAACCCCTCGAATATTAATTTAAAGATCGGAACAACGGAGAGTGTTCAAGAACCTGATTTAGCGACCTGCGATCATTGGTTGAATTTTCTACTGAGGGAAGGAAACTAAGAAAAGAATGTCATGGCACATTGACGTTCTTTTTTTATTGACGTTCAGTATTGACGTTCTTTTTTTAAATTATTGCGAGAAGTATATATTGAGCGGGGGCAATATTGCTACTCTTGGCGTCTTTTTTTAGACAAAGTGTTTTTTTAAGGGATATCACTAATTTTTTATATTACTATTCGGGGATTTTAACTATTAAGATAATGGTCGTAAATCGAAAGCGATTTGACTTTTCATAATTTTTATATTTTTACTGGAATAATGAGGCAAGTCAACAGGGTTCTGCATTCATTAAATTTTTCCTGTCTCTTGCTGTTAATGCTCTAATATTCAAAATTGGCCGCAACTCGAGAACGATTGGTAAGTTTTTTTTAATAATTTGGTCGTGCCTAGGAAGCAAGTTCAACAAAACATAGACTCATCGTATTTGGGGAAACACCATCTATTATCGAGCCCCATTGAGAATAAGAAATTCAAAATGTCATCTTGAAATGGCAGGAAAAAGTGGGTCCAAATACCGAAAATACATACAATCTCCGCTTCGTGTTAATATAATCGGTTTACTTACTGTTGATGTACACGTATCTACCGACACGCTTGATACTCATACCTACTTGAGTATCATGTTTATATTTTAAAATTTTATTGATATTAAAAATAAAACTAAATCCATATAGTGTTGTAATATTTACAGTGGGATTGAAAAAGATTTTGTTTTTATAAAAAAAATATACAATTTTAAAATCTATAAGTTTTTATGACAAAACTTTCAGCCCGCTGTCATCCGCCCCACGGATAACCCATTGAAAGGCTCTCCAAAAATGGAAATACAATCACAAGCGGCAAAAGGAAATATTTAATGATGAAGGAAAGGGAGTATTTTTTACAGGAATTTCCACATTTCCAGGAGTACTAATGGATATTTGATTCAACTTAACACTTGGGGCTCATGAAATAATAAAAATATTGAGCACATTTTCAAATGAAATAAAAAAGGGCATTTTTTTTTTATTAGATAATGACATATGCGACCTTTCCTTTTGATTTAACATTCTCGGAATGTCTTTTTTTTCTCCAGCATTTGCAAGATATTCCATTGGTGAAGGAGGAAACGTGTCGCACACTTTATAATCTTTATTTTATTTTTCCTTATAAAAAGGAAAGATGGTTTTCATGGTTATTCATTCCTCAAATATGTCACTGTTTCGATTGTATATCTTGTGTTGTGACTTACAGTTTGATTCTATATCTTGTGTTTGCTTGTGTCTTTGCTTACTTATCTCATTTTGTTTTCTTTCTTATTAAAATGTAAATTTCATTGTTGACTTTATTTCATTTTTTCCTTCTCCTTCTTCTTTTGTTTTTGTTTTCCTTGTTCATAGTTCTTCGTTGCTTATTTCTTTCCTAACTTGATGCACAGAATCTCAGTTGTAAATTCTAGTTCTTCATATATATAGTTTTTTTTTTTTATTAAATTTTTGTAAATTGGCCCTTTTTATTTTATTATATAAACATGAATTGGGAAGACTTTGCTTCTCATTTTTTTTATAACTGGACAATATAATATCTTTAACATTGAGTATGGTTTTCAAATAGAGAGGTTTGCTAAAATCAACTTTCTTATAAACGGATTGCCTATTTATTTTATCATTTATTCTAACTTTTTGACCCTCTGAACTCTGAACAACCTCACATCCTTTCAAAAAAGGCTAGTGAATATGTTAGATTTGATTACATATTATGGTATATTCAAAAATATCAAACAATATATTGTCACGAAATATATTTTCAAGATTCAATCAATATCATGTACGTCTCTTGAGACATAGGTAGCTAGTCTCAAAATTCGGTCAAGTAGTATTCTTCCAGTTGTAAACAAAACATTTTTCAAGATTTGACCTAGCCAACAATCATACCACGAAAACCCCCCGTCTTGATTGACCAATAGATGTTAGAGACGTTAAGCCAAATTAAAAAAAAAAAAAAAAGATTTGACCTAATATGACGTGCTTCGACACGATAAAATTTTTCATTATTTATTCCACATAACTTTCTCTGTTTGTGTTGATTTTTAGAATTTAGAATTTTAAATTATTATTATTTATTCATATACATACAAAGATAATTTTCCTTAAGCTAATAAGCTTCTAAGGAATAATTTCATACTGTCTGGCCATAATTTGGCGAATTTGACCGAAACATTAGCCTTATATCGAAAACAGTCTCATAGTTTTGAGTTCTGATAATTTATCGGGGGTTGGCTCTTACTTTTTTGAGAAAAAATTCTGAGAAATGAACATACATGAATTGGATGTTCATCTATCCGATGCTGTGTCCAAATTTTTATGGTATAGATCTTTCATCGTTGCAAGTTGCCCGGCTTTCAATCCGGTTTTGGATCTACAGCGTCCACCGCAGAAGGTCTGTGACTACATACCCTAGATTTGGTATTCGGAAGATAATAACTCCCCCAGCTTTGGACAAAACACAATCCCTAAAACTCGGTCAAATTATATTCTTGAAGATTAAATCAAAACATTTTCCCTGGTTTTCTTATTTCTCACTCGTTCAAACATAATAAATGAGAATTATTAATATAATTTATTTAAATTCTGGATTTCCTCTTTCAATTTTCTTCAGTCCTCTTCGTTCAGCATAAAACTGTAACGACTTTTATGCTCGCAGTATATTTTATCATTGGAAACCATCTGCTACAACCACATCCATGAACCTTCCTTATAACTCCCACCACAAAACTGCAAAACTTTTTCAGAATTTCCTCATAATAATCTTCTTGAGTTATATTTCCGCTAGATATATAAATAATATAAAGCAGTGCATCACGAATCATCATAATACAAGTTTAAATAAGATCCGCACTTTGTATTAACTACCTACCTACACGGAGTTATCTTGAAGCCGGATTAGGTATTCCATCTCAAGTTTAATTTTTAAAATATATAGAGTACGTTCCGA
Organism: Pachypsylla venusta; assembly: GCA_012654025.1. Classification (NCBI taxonomy): domain Eukaryota; kingdom Metazoa; phylum Arthropoda; class Insecta; order Hemiptera; family Aphalaridae; genus Pachypsylla; species Pachypsylla venusta. The sequence goes on along the minus strand of CM022879.1, from coordinate 9,498,556 downwards.
AATAAAAAATAGTGTTAACTAAGGGATTTGGGCCATTCTAGGGTTTCGTACCAGAAAAGGTGATGTCGACGGAACAATTACATTAAAAAACATACGTTATCTATCTGTCCCTGCGAATAGTCCCTAGGGTCTGTCTGAGGAACGACTGTTGAAACTTTCACAGATTGTGTAAAACAGAAATCCGGAAAAAAATTATGAACTTTTCATTTTGTATTTGACCTTTACCAACAGATGCCAACGGAATTATAAAGTTTTGAGTTCCCAAGTACCAAGAGTATCAGCCATTAGTCTCTGTGTGTGTGTGTGTGTGTCTTCGATATTTTGATTGAATAATTGATTTGATGCATGACGTGTACTATGACAAGATTTACATTTTAATGAGTGTTTGTTTATGCGACATTCATTCGCATAATGGTTATTTTTCCCACATCGAAAACATATCTTATACAGACTAAGTTCCTTGAAGTCGATTTTGAAATATTTCCATGTCTGGATTGAGATCTGAGTTTTTGAATGTCATAATTTGAATGTGAGATAAGAGATTAATCGACGAATTTGAAAAAACTTGGTCTGTGTTTAATTTTGACATCTAAAATTTCACTGACGAAAATTTGAAGAAAAAAAACTTTTATAAATTGTATGGGGGCCGCGTATAAATTGAGCTCGTAGAAATAAATCAGACAGTGATTTTCCAGTCACAATTTAGTCAACAATATGGAAGAAATTTTTGCGAAGCAGTTACGTACTGACTGTGTTGTGAAATAATTTTAGTTGGTTGTGGAGAAATGTGTCTTTGTAGAGATTGAACTAGATCGGTGTAAGTGATCTCTTTAAATTTCTTTGGGGAATTGATGGATTTCGCTGTTTCAAATAGGTCCGCTCCCATATAATTTATAAAAGTTTTTTTTTCTTCAAATTTTTGTCAGCAGAAATTCCTTTGATGGAGCAATAGTTCTCGTATCTCGCTACGTATTGTTGAAAATTTTCCTTTGTTTTGTCAAATCGTTCAGAATTCGCTATTATTTTTGCATTAACTGCAAATATAATATAATAGTTTGTTCAATCCTTTTAAAGCTTTCGAAAACATGGAAAATTGTTCTTGATTCATCTTTATTGAAAATAGTTTTCTTGATTTGAATTGAAAATATTATAATTTTGATGTAGTTTGAAGTTTTTCTATTGAAATTTAAAAAAAAAATCGTTTTGATTTTCGTTGCAAACACGTTGCCAATCTTGTATATTGTTTGGTAGGGATCAAATGAAATGTTTATATATAAAAGGCAATATCCTGAGTGACTGATCAACGTACAGCCGAAACTAATAATGCTACAGACTTGAAATTTGGCAGGGACCTTCGTAAGGGGTAGAAATCGCGAAAGGGAAACAATCCCCATAAGAAATACAATGGAGCGAGAGAGGTAGCAATTAGCACAGGAACGGCCATGCCTCTAAGGAGCCAAGCTATAGGCCGCAGCGAAGCACGGGCGAAACAGCTAATTTATTATAATATCAGGTTTGACATTAGGTTGGCCGACATGAAGTATTTAAGATCAGCCAGCTAATATCCATGTATCTTTGATACGCTGGCATGTATCGCTGATTCGCGGACACAACAGGTTAGGTGGTAGAAAATGACTCAGGCATTAACGTTGCTCAGTAGTAACCTTTCACTCAAGAGTTTTATATTTTAATTCTTTCCTTTTTAGAGGATCAGAAAATAAAATGAAATCAATAAAAAAAAAAATCTTTGCTTGTACCTAATAATACAATATGAAGTTAAATCGAAGCGGAAGCGCTTTTAATTTGATTTACCTTTGGCTTTTCATGGTCTGTCAGCATTTTCGTTGTTGGTTGAGTGTTGCGGATAGAAATATAATGAAAATACAAGAAAAACAATGTTCCTACGATTTCTCTGCGTATATATTTTACTGGAAACAGCTTCAAGCTATTTTTTCGTAAAAATATTATTTCCCACAAAAGAGACTTGAAGTTGTTTTCTCCCATTTTCTTATGCGTATACTCTTTGTGTGCTTAACAAATGCTGAAAATTTTGTTGTTGCTTTTTAAGAAGAAATAAAGTAATAAAATGTCCCCAGGGATAATTTACTGCTCCCAGTTTTAATTGAGTTATACGAGTATATACTTTCTTTTGCACTTAATGCGTTTTGTCCAACTAGAGGATTCACTCTGTTTTGTCCAACTAGAGGCTTCACTGTGTTTTGTCCAACTAGAGAATTCACTGTGTTTCGTCCAACTAGAGGATTCACTGTGTTTTGTCCAACTAGAGGATTCACTGTGTTTGTCCAACTAGAGGATTCACTGTGTTTCGACCAACTAGAGGATTCACTGTGTTTTGTCCAACTAGAGGATTCACTGTGTTTCGTCCAACTAGAGGATTCACTGTGTTTCGTCCAACTAGAGGATTCACTGTGTTTCGTCCAACTAGAGGATTCGCTGTGTTTTGTCCAACCAGGGGATTTCTTATTGGATGGTGATTCACTGCGTGTTGTCCAACTAGATGATTCTCTGTGTTTTGTCTAATAAGGGGATTTCTTATTGGTGATTCACTGTGTCTTGTCCAACTAGAGGATTGTCTATGTTTTGTCCAACCAGGGGATTTCTTATTGGTGATTCACTGCATTTTGTCCAACTAGAAGATTCACTGTGTTTCGTCCAACTAGAGGATTCACAGTGTTTCGTCCAACTAGAGGATTCACTGTGTTTCGTCCAACTAGAGGATTCACTGTTTCGTCCAACTAGAGGATTCACTGTGTTTCGTCCAACTAGAGGATTCACTGTGTTTCGTCCAACTAGAGGATTCACTGTGTTTCGTCCAACTAGAGGATTTACTGTGTTTTGTCCAAGTAGAGGATTCACTGTGTTTTGTCCAACTAGAGGATTCACTGTGTTTTGTCCAACTTGAGGACTCACTGTGTTTTGTCCAGTTAGGGGATTGACTGTGTTTTGTCCAACTAGAGGATTCACTGTGTTTTGTCCAATTAGAGGATTGACTGTGTTTTGTCCAACTAGAGAGTTCACTGTGTTTTGTGCAACTAGAGGATTCACTGTGTTTCGTCCAACTAGAGGATTCTCTGTGTTTTGTCTAATAAGGGGGATTTCTTATTGGTGATTCACTGTCCAACTAGAAAATTCTCTGTGTTTTGTCCAACCAGGGGATTTCTTATTGGTGATTCACTGTGTCTTGTCCAACTAGAGGATTGTCTATGTTTTGTCCAACCAGGGGATTTCTTATTGGTGATTCACTGCATTTTGTCCAACTAGAAGATTCACTGTGTTCCGTCGAACTAGAGGATTCACTGTGTTTCGTCCAACTAGAGGATTCACTGTGTTTCGTCCAACTAGAGGATTCACTGTGTTTCGTCCAACTAGAGGATTCACTGTGTTTTGTCCAAGTAGAGGATTCACTGTGTTTTGTCCAACTAGAGGATTCACTGTGTTTCGTCCAACTGGAGGATTCACTGTGTTTTGTCCAACTTGAGGACTCACTGTGTTTTGTCCAGTTAGAGGATTGACTGTGTTTTGTCCAACTAGAGGATTCACTGTGTTTTGTCCAATTAGAGGATTTACTGTGTTTTGTCCAACTAGAGGATTCACTGTGTTTTGTCCAACTAGAGGATTCACTCCAACCAGGGGATTTCTTATTGGTGATTCACTGCATTTTGTCCAACTAGAATATTCTCTGTGTTTTGTCCAACCGGGGGATTTCTTATTGGTGATTCACCTTGCCTTGTCTAACTAGAGGATTCTCTGTGGTTTGTCCAACCAGGGGATTTCTTATTGGTGATTCACTGCGTGTTGTCCAACTAGAGGATTCTCTGTGTTTTGTCCAACTACGGGATTTCTTATTGGTAATTCATTGTGTCTTGTCCAACTAGAGAATTCTCTATGTTTTGTCCAACCAGGGAATTTCTTATTTGATAGAGCAAAGTACCTTATTCATAGAAGATTCAGTAATTCTGCCTTTTCTATTGGCAGAAAATCATAGTAGCCACCTCTTCTCTTGTATCTACAAATCTACATGTACCTATTCCACAAGAAACTGTTCCAGGTTTGCTATTATATTTCCCCAAAGAAAACAAACTAAATTTGAATATGAATGTCGCTTAGCTCGTGATGGGACCAGAGTCCAATCATCTTTGATCTGACAACAGCGACTTGATGCTCAATTTTAATATTTGTATTCTTTCAAAATTTTCCGAAAACATACAATACAGGGTTCCAGCCAGCTAAAAAGAAGAATTCATTTTTTTATATCCTTTTTAAAGCTTATATTTTTACATTTATTTTTATTAAAACGATTATTGCTGATTTTATATGGCAACGTTTCATATAGCTTACGAGTTGTTCGAATAATACTGGGAATGCTTATATGATCGTATAATTTTTTCACATCTGATATATTTTTATTGTTATAAAGTTATGGCGAAATGGCTGCGAGCGAACAATATTGCTCGATCATTCCAGAGCGTAACGACGGAGAAAAGGTGGGAAATAAATTCAAGAGTCAAAAATTAAGAAGATGATCTTTACGAACCAGAAAGGGAAGAAGATGGAAGAGACAGGACAGAACGTAAGGAATGAAGAAGAATAGCTTTCAGAAACAAAAGTGGAAGTGCTTCAAGAATCAGAAGAAGAAGATAGAAGAGACAGGACAAAACGTAAGGAATGAAGAAGAATAGATTTCGGAAACAAACGTGGAAGTGCTTCAAGAATCAGAAGAAGAAGATGAAAGAGATAAAAAAGTTATGAACAACTTCAAGAACCAAAAAAAAAGGAAAATTTCAGGAACAAAAAAGTCCTTCCTTCAAGAACCAAAGAGATGGGACAAAACTTCAATAACCTAATAAAGAAAAAGAAAATTGATGTCAGAGGAGATAGACCTTACTTGAATAATCCAAAAGCAAAGAAGACATGGACTAAACTTCAAGAATTAAAAGAATAAGAAGATGGAAGTGATAAAACTTCGAGATTGAAGTAAGGAAAGGAAGATGGAAGAACCAGTGAGGAGGCGTGAAGCAAACAAGAGGATGTTTATTTTGTAAAATAGAATAAACATGATTCCGTTTAATTGTAGAAATATCTCATTTATTCTGTGCTGTCCCGTCTCGCGTTCATACAAACCTCTTGTCTTGACTTGAGTAAACATTCCGAGCTATTCCTTTATGTTCTAGACAAGGAATAATATAATGATGACTTGCAAGACATTCTAAGGGATGCACATATGAAAGAAAAAGGGTAAACAAATTGGAGGTGTGGTTGAAAAATCCGTAGGACCAAAATAAATTTCCCACGTAAGACCAAAATAAATTTCCCTTGTCTATGGTTTTATCAGATTGGAGGTGTGGTTGAAAAATCCGGAGGACCAAAATAAATTTCCCTTGTCTATGGTTTTAACAGATTGGAGGTGTGTTTGAAAAATCCGTAGAATCAAAATAAATTTCTCTTGTCTATGGTTTTATCAGATTGGAGGTGTGATTGAAAAATCCGTAGGACCAAAATAAATTTCCCTTGTCTATGGTTTTATCAGATTGGAGGTGTGGTTGGAAAATCCGTAGGACCAAAATAAATTTCCCTTGTCTATGGTTTTATCAGATTGGAGGTGTGATTGAAAAATCCGTAGGACCAAAATAAATTTCCCTTGTCTATGATTTTATCAGATTGGAGGTGTGGTTGAAAAATCCGTAGGACCAAAATAAATTTCCTTTGTCTATGGTTTTAACTCGATGAATATGCTCAAAATGCTAGTTTCCGTCAAATCACTAAAGTTAGCCAACAATGGACGTTCGCCCAGGGACATCACGTGTTGTTAGTTGTTGGATAATTAAAATAAAAATATTTTATATTTTCGTTAAATTGGAATACTATGTCAAGTAAATCCATATTGAATTAAGGTTAAAAGTATACTACATCTTCACTTGACTCAAAATTAAATAGATGTTAAAAACTAGTTGGCTCAAATTAACATCTATTCAATTTTTTGTCAAGTGAAGATATAGTACTTTTAACCTTTGTTTTGATTTTTTTTCCTAAAGCGTAATTTCCCCTACCCCTAATCCAATTATGACTCACTAACCATAGTGAAGCTAGTTCACACTTAACATTGTGAGATGTGTTACTTGGGGGTGACACCTTTACATAAAGATAGTAACTCTGTAATATTATTATGTTTGAGTTATTCATGTAATTATATTGCAGCGATTTACATGGTTCTTAGCCTCCATGATTAGATATAGTAGGTGTGTCCGTGGACAAAAACATTCGGACCCATCCATTGTTCCTCGAATTTCGCGAACCAAAATTATAAACTTTTGATTATTCGGCTCATTTGAAATTAATTTTTTTTAATTGTTCCACTAAAACAAAGATATTTTGGCGAACATCACACCTTTCTTGATTGCATCGTGCCGTTACGTAGTATTTAATGCGAAGAATAAAAAAACGCGGATAACTTGAAAAACACTGATCTTTATGTTGTGTTCAGCGTGTCGTACGAGTTTTATCGACAAACAAAACAGATGTATACAGAAATAATGAAGGAAACGCCATGCAACGTATTTTTCACACAAAAACATAAAGTTATTTGTACCTTGGATTATTCAACACTTCGAATTCTATCAGCTTCGGCAACCTGCTCTTATCCGTTATGACCATTTTATACACAGTCATCATAGTTGCTAGGATTATCGGAATAGTCACCTAGATTAAATACCGATAACTGATTATAAACTGGCATGTTGGGGCAAAAGGGGATACAAAATATCTCTAATAATATTTTACCTTATTTGTTGTTACTCTAATAATATATTTTTTGTTATTATATATGTATTTATAATATATATAAATACATACATAACAATAATATGGTTCATACGTTCATATTATTGACCAATAGAAGTGACGTGTATGTTTTAATTTTATGGATTTTGTACGAAGCTGTCTGTTTTCTTTTTGTATGAACACAATATTTGAATGGCCTTTCAAAACGAATTGAATCTTTCTAAGGAGTCAGTACTTAGAAATTACTGTTAAAAATTGATTGAACTGAGTGATAACTTACCCCGATACACCTAATTTAAATATTAATATTTTTCTTCTTGTTATGTTGCAGGTATGATTAACTGGACATTAAGAGGGTTGGGTTCCACCCAACACAAATTCGATGTTTTGCTTGGTAAGTGTACCGAAACGAAATTCACTAAATCTTGTCGCATCTTGTTTCTGGAACCTCTTTTTTTTTGTTTTTAATTTGGCTTAACGTCTCTTTAACATCTATTGGTGGGATTTTTTTTAGGGCAATAAAATAATAAAACAGTATCTCACATTGTCAGAGTTTTTTATGATCGGCTTGCTCGGTCTTTGTCTTTTGGTATACTGTTTGGTAGCACCTTTTAATTGAAACCTCCCAGTAGAACCCTCATATAATGTTCATAACTTTTACCGCCGTACAGGAAGTTTATGATTTATCAAAGACATTTTGGAAAGCAAAACGAAAACTCGTGTCTTTTATCCCAACAAAAAAGATAATTGAAATGTTCCCAATTTTATTTTCTTATCTGATAATACATTTTAAAGAAAATACTGTAAAGTTAAGCACTTTATCGGTGGAAGAAAGAGGAGAAGAGGCAGTGTTTGTTAGCATTGTGGAATTAAGATGTGTGAGCTGACACATTTTAGGAGATTTTAATTTAAACGTTATCTTTCACACATTTCTCTAAGCTTTAAACATTTGCAAAAGCTCTCTATTAGGATTTTCCATTTATTGATACAAAGATCTTTAATGGACTGATGTTTTGTCGTAAAGTGATCACAGAGTGAGTGAGGATAATATGATGTTTTGTTGTAAAGTGATCACAGAGTGACTGAGGATAATTTGATGTTTTGTTGTAAAGTGATCACAGAGTGACTGAGGATAATATGATGTTTTGTTGTAAAGTGATCACAGAGTGACTGAGGATAATATGATGTTTTGTTGTAAAGTGATCACAGAGTGAGTGAGGATAATTTGATGTTTTGTTATAAAGTGATCGGAGAGTGAGTGAGGATAATTTGATGTTTTGTTGTAAAGTGATCACAGAGTGAGTGAGGATAATTTGATGTTTTGTTGTAAAGTGATCACAGAGTGATTGAGAATGATTTGATGTTTTGTTGTAAAGTGATCAGAGAGTGAGTGAGGATGATTTGATGTTTTCGACGTGACGATTTCTCGAATAAAATAAAAAAATCGCTAAACCGTATTAATATTTAGGTTGACCATTTTGAGGTTTTTACTGCAGAAATGACAGTATTGCTGAAGCTGAGTGTATATGCTTGATGTGATTTTTTGCATATTTTACAGAGTAGTTTAGAGGTGTGAGGTTAGTAACATGATGGCATGCTTCAGGGGCAATAGTATTTATTTAGTCAAGGAGCAGTAACTTTGGTGTTTTAATATTTCATATTTTTTATGAGGGCCTGATAATATACTGTTTTGGGGGGGCATTTCTCATTTTTCGTTATCTCTTTTTTGTCATTTTTGGCTTTTACATGAAATTTCGATTTTTTTTCTTTCTTATATCGTACCACCTAAATAATAAAGAGAATCTGTATGCTGAATTTCAGGTTCCTACATTTTGTCATCGTGGAGCTACGTTGATTATCAGTCAGACAGTTTGTTGATCACTTAGTTTACCAAACCGGTTTTTGCCTCCATAGAAGCAAAAATAATCATGGATATATAAAAATGATAATCTCGAGTCATTTTGTACATTTTAATAGAATTATTAAGTTGCTATTGTACGAAAAATGTAAATAATTGATTAAGAGAAGAAACATTGCTCCACTCCTCGCCGCTTGTATTTTGTTCAAATCTCACTTCCTTTTGACATAAACACTATAATTAATTAATCTGCAGCGAGCAATCTCTTCCCCAAGATTCTCTCTGAAAAGCCATTTCTTCCTATAATTCTTCCGTATTAATATCCGTTGATTTATTTTATGTTCTTCTTTATAAATATTTCTTTCTTTCTTAGACAGCCTCCCTGACCTAGTGAGCATTGCACTGGGCCAGGCATTCGGGCGACACTGAAATATTTTGTGAAACTCAACCCGGTTGTTCGATGTGCACTCAACCCCGTAAGGACAGCCTTGAGGTCTGACTAGCAGCCATCAGTTGTGGCATTATAAGAGCTAATTATTAATTTTACTATGATGATTTATTGTGGTGCTACCTTTTGCAATGCTGTGTTACCCACGAAAGTATTAAGTTGCCACAATACAATAAAATGCGTTAATACCATGATGACACATTTTATTATTACCCCTGGGAAAAAAGAGACAATATTAAGTAAATTTTTACATCAAAGATCTAAACGCGGACCATAGGCTGCTTCGAAATAAAAATTTAGACCCCTCTACATTCACCCTTGATTATTATTTTGAANGGACAAGATGATGCCACTATTGAATGAATTAATAAATTCTTTTTATTTTAATGTAAATTTCTCGATAAATCGACACTTTTTGTCAAAAAAAATTCCTCCGGGGTTGAAACCTGGTTCTCGCCATAACCAACCATTCGATTAGACATGGCCCCTTTTGTATACTTATAGAGCTTTATATAATTGGGAAATTGCAAGCCGTTCAAAAGTTAAGGGGAGTATGACTGCATGCTGTATTATGTATGCAAGTGCATTACCATGCCCCTGATGTTTTGGCAGTCATTTTAGTAGAGAGTGAATGTACACCCTGTGATGGAAGGAAGCATCTGTATTATGTATGCAAGTGCATTACCATGCCCCTGATGTGTTGGCAGTCATTTTAGTAGAGAGTCAATGTACACCCTGTGATGGAAGGAAGCATCTGTATTATGTATGCAACCCTGATGTGTTGGCAGTCATTTTAGTAGAGAGTCAATGTACACCGCGTGATGGAAGGAAGCATCTGTATTATGTATGCAAGTGCATTACCATGCCCATGATGTGTTGGCAGGTCATTTTAGAGAGTCGATGTACACCGTGTGATGGAAGGAAGCATCTGTATTATGTATGCAAGTGCATTTCCATGCCCTGATGTGTTGGCAGTAATTTTAGTAGAGAGTGAATGTACAACGTGTGATGGAAGGAAACATCTGTATTATGTATGCAAGTGCATTACCATGCCCTGATGTGTTGGCAGTCATTTTAGTAGAGAGTGAATGTACAACGTGTGATGGAAGGAAGCATCTGTATTATGTATGCAAGTAAATTACCATGCCCCTGATGTGTTGGCAGGTCATTTTAGAGAGTCAATGTACGCCGTGTGATGGAAGGAAGCATTTGTATTATGTATGCAAGTGCATTACCATGCCCCTGATGTGTTGGCAGTTTATTTTAGAGAGTCAATGTACACCGTTTGATGGAAGGAAGCATCTGTATTATGTATGCAGGTGCATTACCATGCCCCTGATGTGTTGGCAGTTTATTTTAGAAAGTCAATGTACACCGTGTGATGGAAGGAAGCATCTGTATTATGTATGCAAGTGCATTACCATGCCCCTGATGTGTTGGCAGGTCATTTTAGATAGTCAATGTACACCCTGTGATGGAAGGAAGCATATGTATTATGTATGCAAGTGCATTACCATGCCCCTGATGTGTTGACAGGTTAATTTAGAGAGTCAATGTATACCGTGTGATGGAAGGAAGCATCAACTATGTTCAAAATTATGCTGCATGAATCTCACATTAAACAAATATCCTCAGGCGAGGCGCCTCAATACAATGTTTTCGCTCACAATTAATTTATGTACCATTAGTTCTGTATGGTAATTTAACATCATCCCCCACCCCCTCTAATACATAATATACTCTTTTTTTTACCAAAACATGTATTATACCCCTTACCCAGCAGCATCACATATTCAAATGAGATCCCCCCTTGGCCCTACTCGGCCCTGGATACATTCCCATCTCCACTGATGATGAATCTGTGCTGATGCGGTTTTGACATTTTATGATAAACAATGAAAATGCATTTGAAATTAAAAATCATGTTTGTCAGGACATTAAATGTTTCATTATGTCACAATTAGTAAGAGGACGTTTCAAACAACCATACTCAATCAAAGCAAATCAAAAACTTCGAGGTATATTTAATACGACATGAAAGCTGCTTCATATACACAAGTCTTGCTCCAGGATCAATCGAACGAAAGCTTTAACCAACGACTTTACAATGTTCAATTACACCAGTTTCTAGTACATTGACTGAAAATCGGAAGGGCGCCAGAGTGTGAATTGATGATGCAGTTTTGGTTCATGTATTACTAAAGTGACTAAAGACTAAAATAAATTTCTGAGAACCAAATGAAATTCTACATCTGATTCAAAATGACATTTGATCAAAAGCAAAACTAAAAGATGTCTTTCAAATTAGGGAATATTCAAGCTATTTTGATAGGTACTTTGAAAGATCTAGATACCGAAATTAGTTCTTCATCTAATCTCACATTAATTTTATTGAATTTGAACACATTCAAAAATCAAGCTATTTTGATAAGTACTTTGAAAGATCTATTAGGTACCGAAATTAGCTCTTCATCTAATCTCACATTAATTTTATTTTGAATTTGAACACATTCATAATTTGTTTCTTAATTAAATTAAAATGACGACTTTCTACAGAAATGAAATTATGAGGAAGATACAATATCAAGCAAAACGGTAAGAAAGCAAAGACTTCCAAACTGTATAGCATTCTCACCATTTCACTCATAACTGGACATAGACCGAAAGCGTACTTTCTTTCAATCCAATTCTGACTTACTAAGATCCATATTAAAAATGAGATTGTGAGGTTTTNAAAAAAAAAAAAAAAAAAATAGAGCTGCAGTCTCATTCATCCGAATACCACCGAACACGATGGTGCCACGCCGACTAACATATTCACTCGCAGGAGCACATGCACTACATAGATGTTAGAATAGGTGTAGATTCACGTGCCTATATTACTTCAGCAACTATAATTATTGCCATCCCATCAGTTATTAAGATCTTCAGATGATTAGCAACTATTTACGGAATAAAAATAAAATTAACTCCAAGATTAAGTTGAAGACTATTAGGATTTATTTTCTTATTTACTCTAGGAGGTTTAACCACTGTGCCCCCAAATGGTAATTTTTATATCAAAAATTAGAAGGGAAAAAAATGCAAATCCAAATTTTGTCAGGTACAAAAAAAACTCCTTTTACCCTGGAACAATATTTAATGTTATTTTTTAACATCCTCGGCCTACTCAAAACTTTATAAAAAGTTTTAACGAATTGACGTAGAAATTTTTTTTTTTAAGAAAAAAGTATATAGGCACACCAGATTTAAAATATATATTAAGGGGCAAAATACAAAAAAGACAAATAATTCAAAATTTTATAAAATACGATTTTTTTATATTTTTTACTTCGAAATTACCTACTTGACTTGAAGAATGCCTCGTTACATAATGTAACAAGGTTTGTCTCCTTAAAAAAGTATAATCTTTAAAAAATAAATAATTAAATATCTCATCCAGAAAAATGCTGCGAACGAGCGACAGGGTGGTCCCAAAATTTCAATCGAGGTGATAAATAGATTGTTTTCTATATCCGGTGACAGGATCTAAAAGTATTTTATGTAATACTAAAAAAGAGGTTCTATGTTTCTTCCTACATTTTCATTGTATTCTCTTTTTTTTTTTTTTTTTGAGGGGGTCGGTCAACTTTGAACAGAATAGCTAAAATCTTTTATTTTTAAAAGACCTTTAATCAGTGTATTTACATAATTTTGGAAAAAAAAATTCTCTCGTTTATGAACGTCATTAATATCCATTAAAATTTAAGGTCAGATAACATTGTAAAGGGACGAGGATTTCTCATGTGGGCTTACAAAGTTTTACAGTGTGTTGGAAAAAACCCAACTTGACTCGTCCGATGGACATTCGATGAAACGTTGTAAGACCAAAAAAAAAAAAATGAAGATACACAATGTTCTTACAATGGACAAAAAAATACTAGAGAATCTGGTGCAGATTTACAATGCCGTGCCAAAAACATTAAGTTGTAATATTTTTATATGATCGTGTTTAAAAAATGTAGAATTTTACATTTTTTATGACACGCATTTCCTAAAATTCAGGAATTGCAAGTTATTACGGTTGTGAGATTCATTTGTAATTCAATTATTCTATTGTAGATCATGATTGATTGATTTATAATTAAATTATTCCCTAGTACAGGGGTGTCCAACCATTACAGAAAGAAGATCTACAATAAAGTATCAGATAATAACCGCGATCGACCCCACCTCCCTTACCCCCACATACATAGTTTTGAACACAATGAAAATGAACATGAAATTTATATATGTTTGTCGAAGGTTTCTTAAAAAGGTTCAAAATAAAGGAGGAATATTTCAAAGAAAATGTCATGAGAAAATAACACGGGTAAAATAACTATCAACAAATAATAGTTATCTAATGAGACTTTGCATTGCATCTCATTTACAAGTTTGTTTAAATTTGGTGAGTAGGACGATAATGCTCGGCTCAGGCATTGCTCGGTGTGTTCGTCGGTAAAATCGATCGGTTTTTATTTTTGATCATCTCCGTGTAAGAAAAAGCAGATTCACACTGATTCACCAAAGAGTGAATGTAACATTTCAATACTTCTTCTTAGGTTTGGATACTTATGTCTGCAGAGAAGATTCCAAAAGTTTTCTTCTGTTAACATGGCCTTTACTTGGATGTCGGATCTAAGGTTCACGATTTCATCTTCGAGGACAACACTTTCAGATTGTCTCAGAGAATCGAGTGGCTACAGATTCAATGTTCATTCTGGACTTGAATGCTGGGAAATCCGTTTCAAATATTACAAATATAGCATGCCAAGCTTTATAATGACGTTCTAAATTGCCTTTCTTATGAGTTCGCAAGGAGATGTAAACTTGTGTAAGACGTAAACCTCGTTCAAAATTATTTTGTACTTTATATTGCTACAATTTTTTTTGTAGTCTAAAACTTTTAGAGCGTCATTTTATTTCTCTGGACGTGATCGACCCAAAATCACCCCGCGATCGACGCGTTGGGCAGCCCTGCTCTAGTAGATCTTGATTGATTTGTAATTGAATTATTTTATTGGGGATCCTGATTTATTGATTTGTAATTAAATTATTCTCTAGTAGATCCTGATTGATTGATTTGTAATTAAATTATTCTCTAGTAGATCCCGATTGATTAATTTGTAATTAAATTATTCTCTAGTAGATCCTGACTGATTTATTTGTAAATAAATTATTCTGTAGTAGATCCTGACTGATTGATTTGTAAATAAATTATTCTGTAGTAGATCCTGACTGATTGATTTGTAAATAAATTATTCTCTAGTAGATCCTGACTGATTGATTTGTAAATATATTATTATCTAGTAGATCCTTACTGATTGATTTGTAAATAAATTATTTTCTCGTAGATCCTGATGGATGCAATTTATCTCTTTTCTGGTCTTCTGCTTTCTTTCCCACGGTCTTTTCATCTCTTGCCACAATGGTCTCCTTTTTTGAACATTGTTAGAGATTCTGTCCAGTCTCTTCACTCCACACTTACACCCCAGCATCCTCATTTATGCAACGTCAAGTATTTTTTACTTTCTCTTCCTATAGAAGATAAAAGTATTGTAATCGTGCAGAAATTTTGGACATTTTTTCTCGAGCCTTTGTTCGCACCACTACTTTAGAGATACCCTTTATTTATGCTGACATCAGTACCTATATATCTGTATAGATTTAATTTTACCTTTTAAAACAGGCTGTGTTGCAATCCATGCAATGAGGTTATATGCTAGTCTGCCAGGGTATGTTTCTACTTAATTATGGTAAAGTAACGCTTCTAAATGGATTAACAATGTTCATTTAATTCTGTTATTTGCCTTTGAATTAGAATTGATTTCCTTATTTTGCCATTGTAGCGTACCCTTAGTGATATTTGTACAGGGTGGTGTCAAAAAAAGAAGCAAGGCTCTCAAAATCTTGAGAGCGGGTTCGAACCGGTAAAACTCATGAACCTTTTCTAGTGGTTTTCCCTTGTAGGGGAAGCTCTAGGAGGGTCAAATTCGAAATCCTAAATTGAATAAACAAGCCCTTTTTTACTACTTTTTTAAAATGTAAAACAAAAAGAAAGAATTTTGTGATATATTTGAGATTTGTTCTCCAAAAAGGGACGAACTTGTTTCGAATTGAAGTTGAGTTTTTTAATATTTTTACTTATAGGCATAGCTTTTCGAGATTTGCTAAAAGTTTGGAGAAAAGAGAAAATCTATCATCCTCGAAGTAAAATTAAACGATTTCAGTGTTTCTCGAACTTTGAAACCGTACTTCGGATATAAGCCGCATTCAGTGTTGGACCAAGTTCCTTTTTTCATATTGGCACTCTACGTTGCAAAGACATTAACATAATTGTCATTTTTAGCCGAAATTTGAGACTTTAATCTTACATAGATGCAGAGTTATGATTGTAAAAAAGCGTAAAAAGTTCATCATGGAATAAGTACTGATCTCAAATGAACCGCAATTTTTATGCTCAAAAGCGCGAAAATCATCTCGTAAACTGTAAGTCACGTTGATATTTTTCTAAACAAAAATTATTCTTTTATGCTCAAAAGCGCAAAAATCATCTCTATTTCGATTCAACACTTAATATTTTTAACATCAAATGTTTTTAACGTGTGGGTAGTGCTGAGGACACTATCCAATATCCAACCACTTTTCCAATGCTAACTATATATGTATATATATATAATGTAAATACACTATACATTATGCTGTTTTACATAAAATAATTTATCTCTCAGGTTGGAATGAAATAAGCGAGGATGATTAGAGATTCAGAGAAGTAAAGTACATCGAAGAACACTCGATTTGAGTCACTACGTGTTAAATCCTACAAATGGCAATTCCATAATTTAGCTTAACGTCTCTTTAACATCTATTGGTCATTCAAGACGGGGGTTTTACCCTCCGTTCGCTGGAAACTTGCAAATCAACTAGCCACATTGACCTCACCCAGCCTGGGTTCGGTCGGACAAATGAGCCAACGATACGTGGTGTTCCGAAGCGGTCACCCATCCATGTACTGACCACGACCGACGTTGCTTAACTTCAGTGATCTGACGGGAACTGGTGTATTCAACGTGGTATGATAATAATCTCTCAAATCTCCTTTTTACTCTGGTAATGCCACCACTGATCACAACTTACATTAAAGTAGCTACTCGATCGTGCCCATCACGAGGTTGAGTGAAACCCCAAAATCACAAGTAGGTGGGGATTTTTCCAACCCCACCGGGAACTGAGCCGGCATTCTGCACGTGCAATACTTTCATGATAATCACTGGAACATGAGAATTTCTTCAGATTTTCCAATATTTGCAAGGAAAAAAAACGACTCAATTGTTTGGCCAAAAAGAATTCTACAGTCACGGAGAATACACGAATTTTAAACATATATTTTATTATTTATATATATTGTTTATTAAAAAGCTTATGCCCGAGTATCATAGGCTGTATAATTCATACATAAGAAATTTCAAGTAAATTATTAAAAACATATTCAATTATCCTTTTTTCTCCTTTATTTAAGCAGCCCCCTCGGTTCAAAGATTAAAATAAATATTGACTCTCAGCACACATATATCTCTATAGAAGAAGTTAATTAATATATTTCATCATACGCTCTCCAAATCAAAATTAAAGTCTAACCTTTTCAGCTTTTGCTTGATGAATTCTGTTTGTTTTATTATTTGCTTGACATCAGAGGGCAATAAATACTTTTACAAATATAGCATGACATTCAAAACGGGGGTAAAATCCCCGTTTTGAATGACCAATAGATGTTAAAGAGACGTTAAGCTAAATTAAAAAAAAAAGTTTTTGTGGAATTGCTATTTGTAGGATTTAACACGTAGTGACTCAAATCGAGTGTTCTTCGAAGTATTTTACTTCTCTGAATCTCTAATCACCCTGTTGATTCCTCGCTCATTTCATTCCAACCTGAGAGAAGAAGCTAGATTGCATGTTTTCTAGCAATAAATTATTTTATGTAAAACAGCATAATGTATAGTGTATTTACATTATATATATATAGTTAGCATTGGAAAAGTGGTTGGATGGTGTCCTCAGCACTACCCACACGTTAAAAACATTTGATGTTAAAAATATTAAGTGCTGAATCGAAATAGGAAATCAGTTTTATAATAAACACGTTTTTGTTCAGAGTGTCTTGAAGTTAATTTCAATTGAATATGATTAACTTTTATTAAATTTAATATCAGAAAATTTAATAAAAAAATTTATGTAGTATCACAAAATTTATTAAAAGTTATTATAATGACTACATACACCCAACATGTTAAATATTGAATATGATTAAGAGACCAGAGATGTTATTATTAAATCAAGTGTGCTACGCCTCCCCCCCCCCCCTTAAAAAATTCCAACACCAATAATATATCCCTGCCTCTTCTGAATCAGTACCAAATTTCAAAAAAAAAAATGCTGAAAAATAGGATGTATAATGGACAAGGAGGTAAAGGTAACTGGTGCTAGTGTATTTGTTCTGGGCTTCCCTCTGATTTTGGGCCGGTCAAAAAATTCGTGATTGTGCTACCCCCAGATCAGGTCGCCTTATCTGGTTAATGCTAAGAGCTCATCACGTGGAGATAACCTAATAGTGTACCCCAATCGTGAAATTAAAACTACATCTCTTTTTTTGCAAGTGGAAATATTGTTTAAAGTTTACATACCCCTAGTATATTTACAGAGAGGTCAGTTAAAAATCAAGGTCGTGAGAGCAAAAGTAAAAAAAAAAGGAAAAATGTTTTGAATATTAGTAAAATATTTGTACAGCTTTACGTTGTGTTGGTGTGGTGGTGGGGGCGGTAGCGACGAGACGGTAGATGGCGAGGCAACATGAGAAACATGAAATTCTCATACAAAGAATTATTATGCATTATTTATTCGAAATGTATTTGCAGTTTGCAGGAGATTGTGTTGAACAAGTGATATGTTAAAATATGCAGAAACCATTGTGTAAGCTTTTCTGCGAGAGAGAAAAAAAATCTTCCTGCACTACCGTGTGGTTAGGATGGCGAAAAAGAGTTTGCGGGTTTAGGTGTCTATTTTCTGTCTCAGATTATGTGCCTCTATCACAGGATAACCTTATACAATGTTAAAACATGGTCATATCTATATCGAACTCCGGGTCCCCCGTTCACTTATAGTGAACCGGACCAGGAGATGATGCTATTATATGGAGATATGTCTATGTTTTAGCATTGTCCAAGGTTACATCAGAAATATTTTGACTTCTACAGGGTGCTATATTAATCAAATTGCATTTTATAGTAAACTAGCAGGATACGCCCGCTTCGCTTGGCGCCTTATAGGCATGGCCGTTTATAGTTTCAACCCCTTTTTTCGCGATAAAAAGTAGCCTATGTCCTTTCCTAAAGTTTAGCCTATCTCTGTACCAAATTTCATCAAAATCGGTTCAGTAGTTTAATCGTGAAAGCGTAACATACATGCATACATACATACAGACAGACAGAGTTACCCACCTCTTTTAATCCCATGATTTCTCCCCTTTTTAATCACTTTCGAAAAGTGTCGTGTTCAAGCAACATTGCTCATCAAGGCATGGCCGTAAAAACGTTTCCTAACCTGTCTGGCTGTGTGAAAATACGTCAATACAGCTAACAAGTCAAAATAAAAGAAAAACAAAAAACAAAACAACAGAGGCGGCCGGAGAGACGGAGAGATATTGCAAATTGCAAGCCGCAAATGGTTCGAAAATCCCTCGTTTCTTGTCCAGGATTCCCTGTCAGGTGCCGCTTTTCTCTGACAATAGCAGGTTTCTATCATACTTTGCATTTGTGCTGTATTAGGGTATCCAGCAAACCAGGCAGAGTCTACACTGAAATCGCCAAAAGAACATCAGGAGGTGTACTGTTTATTATACACTTTATTGCTCTGGGTATCAATAATTTATTTTTGTCATTTGTCAACTTTCAATTCAAATGGAATATTCTTATCTTTTTATTCAAATGGGTCTGTATTTGAATGGATATACTTTTGGTTTTAGGGAATTTCAATGTAAATAAGGAGGGTTCCTTGGAGCCACATTTTCTTCAGATCATTATATCAACATGAGAAGGCAGAGGCTTGCGCCCAACACGTAGATATTAATTAATCAATTAAATTGTGAATATCAGTAGGTGATATCATCTTATTTTTCTGCAGCCTTATTTAAAATCAGTAGGTGGTATCATCTTATTTTTCTGCAGCCTTAATTAAAATCGGTAGGTGGTATCATCGTATTTTTCTGCAGCCTTAATTAAAATCAGTAGGTGGTATCATCTTATTTTTCTGCAGCCTTAATTAAAATCGCTAGGTGGTATCATCGTATTTTTCTGCAGCCTTAATTAAAATCAGTAGGTGGTATCATCTTATTTTTCTGCAGCCACAATTAAAATCAGTATTAGGTGGTATAATCGTATTTTTGCCAGCCACACTTAAAATCAGTAGGTGGTATCATCGTATTTTTCGCCAGCCACAATTAAAATCAGTATTAGGTTGGATCATCGTATTTTTGCCAGCCACAGTTATAATCAGTATTAGGTGGTATCATCGTATTTTTGCCAGCCACAATTATAATCAGTAGGTGGTATCATCGTATCTTTCTGCAGCCACAATTAAAATCAGTAGGGGGTATCATCGTATTTTTCGCCAGCCACAATTAAAATCAGTATTAGGTGGTATAATCGTATTTTTGCCAGCCACAATTATAATCAGTAGGCGGTATCATCGTATTTTTCTGCAGCCACAATTAAAATCAGTATTAGGTGGTATCATCGTATTTTTGCCAGCCACAATTATAATCAGTAGGTGGTATCATCGTATCTTTCTGCAGCCACAATTAAAATCAGTAGGTGGTATCATCGTATTTTTCGTCAGCCACAATTAAAATCAGTATTAGGTGGTATAATCGTATTTTTGCCAGCCACAATTATAATCAGTAGGTGGTATCATCGTATTTTTCTGCAGCCACAATTAAAATCAGTATTAGGTGGTATCATCGTATTTTTTGCCAGCCACAATTGAAGTCAATAGGTGGTATCATTGTATTTTTCTGCAGCCACAATTAAAATCAGTAGGTGGTATCATCGTATTTTTTGGCGGCCAAAATTATGAGACTGATTCTCATCTCAAAAACCAAAATGCGGTTCCATAGAACAATTGGCCACATGTTCCGAGGGTCAAATTAAAAGGAGGTTTGCACTATTCTTAATATTCTAAAAATTTTCGTGATTTCTTTACAACCTTTTCAGGATGGCAATTTATGTTTAAGTGAATTGTGAACCCTTTAAATATATCGCCTCATTGCCTTCATAATTTTTGACAATCATCTTCTAAACTAAAGGCTATAGTGCCTGTCAGGATAGCCATTCCTCTCTGTAAGTACGGTGAGCTTCATTTTGTTTTGTATATGAACAAGCGTTCACCAACTTGTTTCCATTTTGCATATAATACGTACATGCCAGGGCGTCCAAATATGTTTAATTAAAAATATTTTCTTCGGAATGATTTAAAAATAAAGTTTGGACCATATACTCTTATTATGTTTCGCTCTAGAACTAACTACCCGTCTATCTTCTATCTTAATTCCTAATTTTTCATTCTTGCACTAAAATCCAATAAGCTGAACGATAGAAATACATTCCCTTGTGTACCAATTCTATTGACTTTTTTTTTTTTTTCTATTTTCCCCAACTTAAACTTCCTCTGTCACCCCTCTCGTCTGTATCTTTTCAGTTCGGGCAGCAGAACCTCTCTCCTGATGTCCCCCCTAACTTCGGAAGATAGATTTATTCTAATTCTTCTTCCGGTATAAGTTATTATTTCTTTTCGTCATTCTCATTTTTTTTTCTTCCTCCTATTCACGATTTTTTAGATTATTCCGAGCACGTCGCTCGTGTACTGTTCACAGCCAAACCATATTTTATAATAATAACCTGTTTTATTTACTGTACTTGAATAACAAAAAGTCAAATGCACTTACGAAGCCTAACGCCTATGTTTACCGCAAAAGCCTAATATGTTGGAATAACGATGAAATTTTTTGAGGTATAAGTGTTGTCCTTATAAAAAGGCAGTTGGATTATCTGGGTTAAGGAAATATAATACTAAAATGAGGACAGTATTTTCCCTCACCTCGTATGTTTTTTCCCATTTTTGTGAACGTTAGTGAACTCCCCTTTTGACCCCTGTATATATATCGGATGTATACATCCTCAAATGCACTTGTATGTGTGTGTGTATGTATTTGTATATATTGTTAGAGGGAAGCTTGGCTCCCTCTAACAATATATACATACTGCCCTTTGACTGCCGAACTAAGATAGGGAAGTACTGTACGACGTCATCGACAACACGGCAAGGAACATAAACAAGAGAAATCATATTGCCAGAGAGATGAAGGTAGACAGCAGTATAGAGTCCCAGGAGATTTCCTAAGAGGGGATCAGATCAGTTTTAGACATAGGAAGCTCACAAGCTCCGAACGATAAAGACCAGCGCCTGTTTCACCAAATTTATAAGATCTGATCAAGTGTTACATCAAACTTCCTTCCATCGTATCCAGCAGACAAAGGTCCCCTCAAAGCCATCTCTCAACCACTCACAAAACTCTCAACCCCTCTCACACGTGATGCTCAGTTGCTGTATATTCTCGGCCAACCCAGGCTGGGTGAGGTCAATGTTTGTAAGTTTCCAGCGAATGGATTGGAAAACCGAATGTTAAAAACAGTTAGTTATTTTTAAAAATAATGAGAAATCAAATCTCAATAAATAAAAGTATGTATACCCGGGACCAGACAGATACTATTAATTTTTTTCTGAGCAACTAACCTAACTTAAAATATGATTAATTGAAAGTAGAATTTTCACGATTAAATGGTGGGAAATACGGAAAAAATCACTTTTAAATGTTTAATTCAAAATTTTATTGCTTGAAAATCGATGAAACTTGGGAGAAATCAAAAGTTTATTCGGATTTTTTTTAAATATGCAGAGATTTTTTTGTTGTTGTTGTTTTTGTTTATTTAACAGGTTAAGTAACATGAAAAAAAAACAAATCATTACGATTTAATTTTTTTTTTTCTGGATGGTGTAAGAGTTTTTAGGGAGCCACTTTATGAAAAGAACAAGTTAATCGAGGCATGGCCGATCAAAACGTTTCCTAACCTCTCGGGGGGGGGGGGCGACGTTCATCTTAACGCTTATATTGATAAAATAAACAAACTTGCTCTGGACTTATTTCATGTTGGTACAACTATGTCTGCTTTATTTCAATATTTTCAAATAATTCAATAAATACGGAAGAAAAATTTTTTTTTTTCAAAATAAATTAAAATTAAAGTGAATTAATTAATCTCCCACCCCTAAAACGTTTAAAAAGACTTTTTAAATTCTATATTAAACCACATTTTAAGTTTGTTACTTGCTCCAAAAAAAAATTAATAGTATCTGTCTGGTACCGTATACCCAAACCGATATCATGCCCCAACCCTGAATTCCGCCATTTTGTTGTATCAATTGAAGTCACGTTATTTTTGAAATGAGATCCATAAGCATATACCATTGTTCCATCCTTCAAATCTCTCTATTTTATAAGCTACTACCTGTTTTCCCGTGCTTCGCTACGGTTACAAAATTCAACGACAATGACGAGATCGCAAAATTAAATTTCTCAGTTCTATTCTCGTTCATTTTTCGTTATCTCTTTTAGTTTGTCCAGAAAAAAATTGCAAAAACACCTAAATAGCGTCATTTTTGGCGATAACTTGCTCCCACATGAACTTTGAATTTTTTCCTTTTTTATTACGCGCCTACATACTAAAAGAAATCTGTGTGCCAAATATTAAGTCCCTATGTTTAGCCATCCTGGAGCTACGTTCATTATCAGTCAGTACGTCAATCAGTATACCAACTGGGCTTTGCGTTTTATAAGTATACTCGTAGATAGATAAATTGTTTCTAATTTCCTTGCTTTCTTTTTTCCCTGATAACATCAATCTGATCTTTGTCTTGAATATCATTTGCAAGTTGAGTTTTCAATTTTCTAATTTAATAATGTAAATTTTTGAAAAACTTTAAATTTAAATACTTCTGAAATTTATAAATTGCTGCACGATCGTATTGATTGATCAAAACTTTTACATTACTTATCTGGCCATCAGATATACTTTTCAATATATTGGGTGGCTTCTTGTAAATTAATCCGTAGCCTCATGGCGGTCATTTTAAGTGACTGATGTCTACAGCCCACAGAATAAGTTCCAATATCGCAAGAATAGGTACCCAATTGCAGAATATATTGGGTGAAGATTTTTATTTAGATAACAAAAAATTTCTCTGCTACTATTTATGGATGTGAAATCTTCAAATTTGATACTTTGATTGGCTAAATTTAAGTATTTAAGAAAATCTTGGGATAGTGATGGCCTAGTCTAGACTCATTTTTGACATTCGGTGCCCTCTAGTTATGGTTTGTTTCTTTATTTGACTAAACTGAAAGGAGAAACCATCCCTACAGTCTTCGGCAAACTGTACCTCTGTATTCTTGGACCCTTTTAATTTCAATTCTCAAGATCGAAGAACTAAATAAAAATAATTAAATTACATTCTCAAAAAGTCGAAAATGAAAGTTTTGTTGTTAAAATTCAAGTCGGGTATTGTGAGTACTACCAGATATTCCTCGAGTAATAAAGTTTGGAGAAACTTTAGAATTTATTCCATGGCTGTGAAATTGTTCGGGGATAATATTTGTTTTCTTAGTCCGGTCAAAACACGTTTACAAGACACAATAAAATGAGATATAGGCTCAGGGAATCTCAAAACGTGTTTTGGCATGGAGAACTCGACATCGAAAATTTGAACCCGTTAGAATATTTTTCTTTTTATAGGATACGGAAAGTACAAAGAAGAATGCTAATCATATGATGGTCATAGACCCCATTTCGATTATCACGCGACTTTCATTGATATCAAAACTACCGAAGTCTGTTTTGGAGCTTTGGCATTTTTTGAGATTTTAGTAAATACAAAAATTTACTTTACTTTTCCTGGTGCTATATTAGAAAATAATAAGGACCGTTCGGAAATTGACTCTCTGGTTTCAGTCAAACACCATAAACATTTAGGACCGTCTTATAACCGTTGGTTCAACACTGAATTCGAACTCAAATGTAAACAAAATACCAACCTGGCCAATATTAATGATATAGGATGGTTCTTCACGCTATAGCGAGCGAATTCACACTATTACGAGCGATAAACCATTTGAAGCCTAGCTGCGTGTAGTCTCTTGAAGTTGCTCGTAATAGCGTGAGCTTTTAAATGTGCAAATTTGCTTTCAAAGGATGCCCGTGGTTACTCTCTTTTTTCATTGTGCTTCTACAACAACAGCCAGAATTGGACCTGTTCTGGAATGAAATACCTCACACTCTTCCGTCTTATTGAAGCGTTGATGACGGAAGGTATGGACAAAATTCACGATAATTCTTAAGTACAATATTTACTTTCAGAAATAAAATTTACTTTTGTTTACTTTTTGTACCTCTGCAATAAATTTTAACGCACAGTTAGTTGGAAAATAATTCGTAGACAAACTTGAATAAAACTGTACCTCGTATATTTAAAATATTGTTTGGCGCTTTCCATATTTCATTTGATGAAGAGTGGAGCAAGGGAAACTCGTTTGATGGGTCAGGGGTAAACATAGTTTTCCTCAATTTGAGTGCTGGGTCAACATAGGGCGTCAGAAAATATAAATACAATGTCGATCCCTCTATTTGTTGTGGGGCTGCTTCTTATGGGGCACCCAGACCAACGTAAACTTTCATTGTGCACTAAGTGTACCCTATAACGCTGCAACGTACTGTTTTATCTACCTGAATGACTTTAATTCCTATTTAGAACCATCAGCTTAATCCCCTATATGCCAGGGCAGATATTTCTAGATAGCTAGATACCGTCGTCTCTATTCTATTCATTATCTGAAATGTATGTACGACCACAATAGATGGATTATTAGCTCGCTGAAAATTCCCGCTCAGGAGGTAGCACGCAAAGGGAGGTTTTTGAAAACTTCCAATCATGAGGTGACGGGTTTTGGTATATCCGTTAGTTGCTTAGAGCAAACTTTTTATTACATAAAAAGCTTTCAACTAAAGTTGTGTTAGAGATAAACTTCATCAATCATTTTCAATGTGGGGAAGCATACAAGAAGATTGTAGATGGAAGTCATTCCCTCCAAAAACGGGGAAGAAGCTCAGGTGACTGTTGGGATTATCAGTTTAACTTCCTGTGATATGTTCCCTCAGAATTTTCTTTTAAAAAAGTTTCAGTACGTAAAGTTATGCTCAATGTACGAGTATAGCCATTGAATGAGCGGAGCATCATTATAAAATGGCGGTGTAAAGTTATGCTCAATGTATAGCCATTGAACGAGTCAACGAGCGGATTCCCGAAACATCATTATAAAATGGCGGTGTAAAGTTATGCTCAATGTATAGCCATTGAACGAGCGGATTCCCAAACATCATTATAAAATGACGGTGTAAAGTTGTGCTGTTGTGCTCAATGTATAGCCATTGAATGAGCGGATTCCCGAAACATCATTATAAATTGGCGGTGTAAAGTTATGCTCAATGTGTAGCCATTGAACGAGCGGATTCCCAAACATCGTTATAAAATGGCGGTGTAAAGTTATGCTCAATGTATAGCCATTGAACGAGCGGATTCCCGAAACATCATTATAAAATGACGGTGTAAAATTAGCTGTTGTGCTCAATGTATAGCCATTGAATGAGCGGATTCCCGAAACATCATTATAAATTGGCGGTGTAAAGTTGTGCTCAATGTGTAGCCATTGAACGAGCGGATTCCCGAAACGCATCATTATAAAATGGCGGTGTAAAGTTATGCTCAATGTATAGCCATTGAACGAGCGAATTCCCGAAACATCATTATAAAATGACGGTGTAAAGTTATGCTCAATGTGTAGCCATTGAACGAGCGAGTTCCCAACGCATCATTATAAAATGGCGGTCAAAATTCATTTAAAATTATTTTGTCAAAACCTATGCTTTGCCAATAAACGTTTTGAATGATAAATAAATGATGTCTCCTGTCCCTCTTCGATATAGAAAAATTGTAAGTGTAAATAATCTGATGTTTTCACTAGTTGAAATTAAAGATTACATAAATCTCCGCTAGAAAGCATTTGCGGGCATATGGTCAGAGAGAAAGAATATCATTTTGTCACCCTGAATCTATCATGTTACTATTGACATTGAAAAAATAGTCAGATACCCTGAATAGAGAACCCATTAAGCTATCTTTTGGGAGGATTCCGTATTTTATATTTTCGACGATTTTATACTTACATCTGGTATCAACGGATTTCG
The DNA here is from genome assembly GCA_012654025.1 of Pachypsylla venusta. Taxonomy (NCBI): domain Eukaryota; kingdom Metazoa; phylum Arthropoda; class Insecta; order Hemiptera; family Aphalaridae; genus Pachypsylla; species Pachypsylla venusta. The sequence continues at coordinate 9,472,026 of CM022879.1, read as the reverse complement.
TGTAATTGACGTGTATGAAAATATTTATGTTTGAACTTTATGAGTTTTTACAGCCCGTTTTCACTTTTCGGAGCTGTGATGTTGAACGAGCATTACGTCTGTCGTTTACAATTAGGGTTGCCAACTTTTTTTCCAAATTTACGGGACAAATCTGAAAAATGGTTAAAAAAACGGGATTTCTGATTTTTACTAGGGACAAAGGCATGCAACACCCCCCCCCCCCCCNCCCCCCCCACTCACACACACAAAAAACAGTAACAACAACCCACATTTTTTTAATCATTTCAGAAGAATTTTTTTCTTCATCTCAAGTCATTTTTACTGCTTATTAGTCGGTTCCGGCATTTTCCGTTGATTTGGAAAAAAGCGGAAAAAAAGTCTGTCCCGGCGGGACATTTTATTTTTCACAAAAATGCGGGATGTCCCGGGAAATACGTAGCGATTGGCAACCCTAGTTACAATGTAAACACTCAAATTGAAAATTCATTGCCACGGATTCTTACACCATTCATTCGATTGCATTCGCTGATGAGTTTCGGGAACGTCGGGGAACGTTTTTGATGACAACAAAAAGTTGAATCTCTGACAGTATATAGATGGCCGACAGTAATTGTGGACTACATTGCTTTGCATGCCGGTTACTAACTAGAAGCACATTTGCGTTCATTTTTCACACCCTTTAGATGGAATTTTATTTTTCAAAGAAAACTGAAAGCGAAAACGTTTTCACATTCCAGAAGGAAAACTAAAAATGGAAGCATGATGAAAATATTTAATCTAAAATTAAAATTGCCAAAGGATAGTCAAATATTCAGAAAGCAGCTGTACGGACGGTCGAAACGACGTACATTATATGTGTATCGTGGGGTTCATTGAATATTTTAAGCGTTGTATTCTGACGAAGATTTTTATCATGTCCTCAAGCTTCGAGAAAATATTTAAATGCAATAATGTTAAACTTCAATAAACATAAAAAATTAATGCGGAGTTTCGGAGACCAAGGCCGTACCCAGGGGTGGGGATCCGGGGGTCCAGACCCCCCCCCGAAAGCAACAACAACAATAACATCAACAAAAACAACAACGGCGGCAACAACAACAACAACAAGAAAAGCAGCAACAACAAAAAGAAACATCACCTTCCATGATAATCATTTTCAGGTGTTAGTCCTGGCTTGGCTGTCAATGCTTAAAATATGTAATTCTAATAGCTGAATTATGTTGTTTAGCTTCTACACCAACTTTTTCTAAAACAATTCCTTTAGCGTGAGATGCACCTCTCCAAAAGGATTGGCCTTCCATCGTGTTCCCAAGTGAGCTTTTTTGTCTGCCCATCTTTGCACTCTTCTGTGATTAACGTGTTTACACGTGCCGTACGAATACCACGTGGCTTATCCATATTTTATGGCTGAATAGATGGACTTTTCGATGTCACTTGATGATCAAAAAAATATATGTAATTCTAGTGGATACCAAATAATAAACCAATTTGTGGACGAGCTGTCTTTTTTTACGCATGACCTGGTGGTAATGCATTTTAAATTAAAGTGTTCACATTACATGTCCCCTTTTACGGATGCAAAATGTGAACAACTCTATTTTAAAATATACAGCCACCAGGTTAGATTTTCTCACAAGTAAGAACGATCTTACAAATAAGTTGCACAGACCAGTGCCGAAACGGTCGAGTGTGAGTCGAACTGAAAAGAATATCGGGAAATAGGAAAGTCTAAACCAGATTATTATGTTGAAGTTTTTTCTTCTAAATTGTCATTCGCATCCCTAAATGAGATTGTGTTTGGAAAGAGCATAAAGAGTGCTCAAAGAGAAGAAAGAAAGTTAATTAAAATTATCAGAAGATAAACCTTTCAGTATTAGTATTTCATTTTCTGTGTTTCAATTTACAAATTTCAGAACCCTTTTTCTGTCATTACAGGAAAGTGAAGAGTTTAAAATAAAATCCCCCATTTTTTTCAATTTTAGCCATGTTATTTCATGTCTTTTTATAAAGAAATAGTCTTTTTTCCAATCCTTATTTTCTGCCTGGAGTTATTTCTAATAACTCCAGGACGGTTCAAAGGGGAAATATTTTTGGCTACTAGCTAGTACCCGCACTTTTGTATGCCTCTTTTTCCATGGCTGTAGAATTCCTTCATATCTTTATATGTAAAAGGCAATGTCCTGAGTGACTGATCAACGTATAGAGCTGAAACTATTAATGCTACAGACATGAAATTTGGCAGGGACCTTCGTTGCATCATGTTAGTGTGCACTAGGATTTTGCAAAATTTTAATTTTAAGGGATAGAAATCGCGAAAAGTAAACCCCATAAGAAATACATTGGAGCGAGGGAGATAGCATGATACATAATTTAAAATATGCGCGGGCGAAGCCGCGATCGGGGGATGCTAGTCTAATATACAAACCAAAATACAGTGAAATTGACTTGAAGTTTTAGTTACGGGTTTTGAGGGTCACCCCCGATTTTGATATCTCTTAGGGTGGGTTGGTGTTTCTTCAAATAAAAAGCCTCTATCCAGCGATGACTTCCTTTCGCGTATCCTTCTCATTTTTCGAATTTATTTCGTACTTATTTACCACGAGGAAACTGTGTTCCAGTCTGTGCCTGGGATGATGTTTCATACCATACTTTCTTCCAATCAAAATTTGAGATTGTGAGATTATACCTGTGGGTAACATCCTCATGGGCCGAGTCCAACTAAGCTGACAATGTAAAATAATACAGAAAGGAACTCTGCAGCATTATAATATTTCTGACGTAATTATATTGCAGAGATTGACATGGTTGTGGGCAAATTGGCAAATTATTTATTAGTCTCCAACAGTATAAACAACTTAAGAGCTCATACATATGATTATTATAATATCTAAAAGGATGATTCCTCTATTGATTGAAAACGATTCGTGAGAAAAGATAGTGTCCGAAACTTCTGTTCCATAGTGTGGATGAATAAATACCTCGTATTTATTCATCCACACCATGGAACTTCTGTGCCATCCTATAGAGTCAGATCGTCTCTGATACATTTGTCAATATACTCTTATTTATTCATCCACACTATGGAACTTCTGTACCATCCTATAGAGCCAGATCGTCTCTGATACATTTGTCAATATACTCGTATTTATTCATCCACACTATGGAACTTCTGTACCATCCTATAGAGCCAGATCGTCTCTGATACATTTGTCAATATACTCGTATTTATTCATCCACACTATGGAACTTCTGTACCATCCTATAGAGCCAGATCGTCTCTGATACATTTGTCAATATACTCGTATTTATTCATCCACACTATGGAACTTCTGTACCATCCTATAGAGCCAGATCGTCTCTGATACATTTGTCAATATACTCGTATTTATTCATCCACACTATGGAACTTCTGTACCATCCTATAGAGCCAGATCGTCTCTGATACATTTGTCAATATACTCGTATTTATTCATCCACACTATGGAACTTCTGTACCATCCTATAGAGCCAGATCGTCTCTGATACATTTGTCAATATACTCGTATTTATTCATCCACACTATGGAACTTCTGTACCATCCTATAGAGCCAGATCGTCTCTGATACATTTGTCAATATACTCGTATTTATTCATCCACACTATGGAACTTCTGTACCATCCTATAGAGCCAGATCGTCTCTGATACATTTGTCAATATACTCGTATTTATTCATCCACACTATGGAACTTCTGTACCATCCTATAGAGCCAGATCGTCTCTGATACATTTGTCAATATACTCGTATTTATTCATCCACACTATGGAACTTCTGTACCATCCTATAGAGCCAGATCGTCTCTGATACATTTGTCAATATACTCGTATTTATTCATCCACACTATGGAACTTCTGTACCATCCTATAGAGCCAGATCGTCTCTGATACATTTGTCAATATACTCGTATTTATTCATCCACACTATGGAACTTCTGTACCATCCTATAGAGCCAGATCGTCTCTGATACATTTGTCAATATACTCGTATTTATTCATCCACACTATGGAACTTCTGTACCATCCTATAGAGCCAGATCGTCTCTGATACATTTGTCAATATACTCGTATTTATTCATCCACACTATGGAACTTCTGTACCATCCTATAGAGCCAGATCGTCTCTGATACATTTGTCAATATACTCGTATTTATTCATCCACACTATGGAACTTCTGTACCATCCTATAGAGCCAGATCGTCTCTGATACATTTGTCAATATACTCGTATTTATTCATCCACACTATGGAACTTCTGTACCATCCTATAGAGCCAGATCGTCTCTGATACATTTGTCAATATACTCGTATTTATTCATCCACACTATGGAACTTCTGTACCATCCTATAGAGCCAGATCGTCTCTGATACATTTGTCAATATACTCGTATTTATTCATCCACACTATGGAACTTCTGTACCATCCTATAGAGCCAGATCGTCTCTGATACATTTGTCAATATACTCGTATTTATTCATCCACACTATGGAACTTCTGTACCATCCTATAGAGCCAGATCGTCTCTGATACATTTGTCAATATACTCGTATTTATTCATCCACACTATGGAACTTCTGTACCATCCTATAGAGCCAGATCGTCTCTGATACATTTGTCAATATACTCGTATTTATTCATCCACACTATGGAACTTCTGTACCATCCTATAGAGCCAGATCGTCTCTGATACATTTGTCAATATACTCGTATTTATTCATCCACACTATGGAACTTCTGTACCATCCTATAGAGCCAGATCGTCTCTGATACATTTGTCAATATACTCGTATTTATTCATCCACACTATGGAACTTCTGTACCATCCTATAGAGCCAGATCGTCTCTGATACATTTGTCAATATACTCGTATTTATTCATCCACACTATGGAACTTCTGTACCATCCTATAGAGCCAGATCGTCTCTGATACATTTGTCAATATACTCGTATTTATTCATCCACACTATGGAACTTCTGTACCATCCTATAGAGCCAGATCGTCTCTGATACATTTGTCAATATACTCGTATTTATTCATCCACACTATGGAACTTCTGTACCATCCTATAGAGCCAGATCGTCTCTGATACATTTGTCAATATACTCGTATTTATTCATCCACACTATGGAACTTCTGTACCATCCTATAGAGCCAGATCGTCTCTGATACATTTGTCAATATACTCGTATTTATTCATCCACACTATGGAACTTCTGTACCATCCTATAGAGCCAGATCGTCTCTGATACATTTGTCAATATACTCGTATTTATTCATCCACACTATGGAACTTCTGTACCATCCTATAGAGCCAGATCGTCTCTGATACATTTGTCAATATACTCGTATTTATTCATCCACACTATGGAACTTCTGTACCATCCTATAGAGCCAGATCGTCTCTGATACATTTGTCAATATACTCGTATTTATTCATCCACACTATGGAACTTCTGTACCATCCTATAGAGCCAGATCGTCTCTGATACATTTGTCAATATACTCGTATTTATTCATCCACACTATGGNAACTGTAATAGGTAAAGAACAACTGTAAACACGAGTACGTGACTGTGTGTCCGACTTAATCTTATGAGAACAAATTGGCCACAAAGACTAATTATGGCCAAAAAAAAACAGAACCCGAATCCTATATCCCCCGAGACAGGGATTTCGAATATTCTGGAACAAGCTTATTAAACTTTCAGCTATGATTAATGTTAAAATTTTACAAAGAACGACTTGAAAAATGTTCGGAAAAATTCTGAAGAGAGTTCTCTCGTTTGATTTATATAGGGGATTTTTCTTATGTTGGTATTTGTCAGAACCAATGATATCTGATGGAGAGACTGAGACCCAAGTTTAGTTGAGATAAAGCCTTTTTTTAATGAAAGTTTTAGTTCGAATAAAGTCTTATCAAGCCTTTCTCTCGACATTATAAAAGGGTTATGCTATAAAAAATAAAATATTAAACGGACATATTATTTATTACTCTGTAATGTGATAGTATTCCTTTGTTCGCCTTGGGTGGCCTAACGGACAAAAGGCGACATGATAAAGATTTTGTTCAAAGTGTAAAATGTTCTATTGTATTATTTTTGGAATTATGTGATGAGTGTATACGATAATTTCATTTCGAGCAGATCTGGACATCTTTTTTGAACGGTGTGCCAATTATTTATCTAACGATAGCCTATCTCGCCATTATTTATAACTAGGTGTTTAGCCCGTGCTTCGCTACGGTCTATAGCTTGGCGTCTTAGAGGCATGGCCGTTCCCGTGCTAATAGTATTCTATGATTTCCCTTTCAAAAATCGGAAGCTAATAGTATTCTATGATTCCCCTTACAAAAATCGGGAAAACGGCCATAACTCGAAAACGGTTGGACCGTTTTTTGCAAACTATGTTCCAAATTAAGGCTTAAAAGGCCACATAAAACTTTCTTGCTTTGAGTTGATATGTTGTCGCGACAAAATTCAAGATATCGGACCATGACCGGCTAAATTCGCTCAAAAATCGAAAAATCGGCCCTAACTCGAAAACGGTTCGACATTTTTTAATTCTGATATTTCTCCTGGGGTTTTAGCCTATAGTTTCGGGGGGGGGGAAGGGAGGCAAATTGGCAAGATTGGGCCCCGGTTTGCTAATAGCGCCCAAAAAGTAGTTAGTGAATTCTATATGTCCATATACCTAGATTAGTGAATTCTATGTCCATATACCTGGATTCATCAGAATCGGAACAAATGTTCGAAAGTTTTTTATACAAAAAGATAGAACAGGAAAACAATTTAAGATTTGAACTAGACCTCACATCGTTGTTCTGCCAATTATAGTAGCAGTCCTCTACTACTTTACCCAGCACCTTTGAGGCATGTTCTTTGGCGTGGACAAATAAATAACAAAATTTTTCTCACATTGTCACGTAGCCTCAACTCGAAAACTGGGGTCCGTTCTTTTCAATTTTTTCTAAGAAAACCTAATTTGAAAAAGTTTTAGGCAAACATATATATACCTTTAAAATGTTCATAAACCTAAATTGTCTTTTATCATCGAACAGTTCATTTTTCTCGTAAGTGGTTTTTCTAATTTCTTATGCAGTCTATGTTGAAACTTGGAAACACCGAAGTGAACTTTAAGCGAGCACATCTATAATCTAATACCATTAATGTATACAGGGTGTCTAAAAAACTACTGCGAATATAGAAAAACGGTAAACATGTGTATTTTTTTCAAAGGGGAAGCTTTTTCTAGTGGTTTTCTAATTTTAGGTTAAATAAAATTGTAGTATTTTGAGATCAGTACTCAAAACAGAGTCGCAGTAATTCTAAGTACAAGTTGTATATGCTTTTACTTTTGCCTAGCTCTTCAAAAGTGACAAACTTTCTTCTGAAGTTAAACGCTGAACGTGTCGCAATGTTTTTCGAATGACAATCTTGTCCGGCTCCAACCTCCATTCAGGATCGAACCAATGATTTTTTTTTAAATAAAATTATGAACATCGTCGGCTAGACATTACCATTTGAATCTTTTTCACCCAAAACTATAGACTTTTAATTTTAAACAGACAGGAGTCACCAGTATATACCTAGTTGAAAAAAAATTTGTGAGGTTCATATTCAACTTGGAAGTAAATCACGAAATATTTTCGCATCGTTTACTTTTCAATTTTTTTTTTAGAATAGAATCTTTATTTTCAAAATAGAAATATTTGATTACAAAGTTTTTTCCCAAGCTGTTCTGAACATTTTCTAAGGATTCACTAAGGGGGAAGTTCTATTTGAGATTTCAAAATTGATTCCCATGGGACATCCCCTGAAAAAGCCCAAAATTTTAAAACTATTAGAAAAAGTTACCATTTTGAAATATAGAAATACGTGTTTTTGTACGCCCTGTAGAGCTAAATTACAAATCAGGGATGTTTTCATCTTACCCTCATATGAATTCTTTTTAATGGGAATGATGTCAGCAGCACACCCTCCTTCTCTATTTTTTTAATGCAATCTCTCCTGTTCTGTAATGTGTTCTAATTCTCGAGTGATGTTATTTTTATTTCATTTACTCTTTCAAAGATATTGTTAACTTCACAAAGATAATATGTCTAGAGGGTAGTTTCTTTCTGTTTAAAATTTAAACTGACTGTCGTTTCTAAAAGTACTAAAACTTTCAGTGTAAAAAAAAAGAACTCCTTCGGGTAAACAAAAACCGAAAGAGGAAAGAATCAGACATGGAAATGAGAACGTAGACAGTTGAAAGGAATACCTTTGTTAAACATAAAAACTTGAAATTAAATTGATAACTGCGGGTAAACAGTTGCGATTCATCCTCATCGTGCTCTTAAAAAAAAAAAAAAATCTTTATAATAAAAGGATTTTGCATTATATACTAAGGTGAACGGTTGCGATTCATCCTCATCGTGCTCTGAAAAAAAACTCCTTATAATATTAAGCAATTGCATTATATTCTAAGGTGAACGGTAGCAATTCATCCTCACCGTATTTTGAAAAAAAAGCTCCTTATAATATTAAGCAATTGCATTATATCCTAAGGTGAACGGTTGCGATTCATCCTCATCGTGCTCTGAAAAAAAACTCCTTATAATATTAAGCAATTGCATTATATCCTAAGGTGAACGGTTGCGATTCATCCTCATCGTGCTCTGAAAAAAAAACTCCTTATAATATTAAGCAATTTCATTATATCCTAAGGTGAACGGTTGCGATTCATCCTCATCGTTCTCTGAAAAAAAAAAACTCCTTATAATATTAAGCAATTGCATTATATCCTAAGGTGAACGGTTGCGATTCATCCTCATCGTGCTCTGAAAAAAGATTCCTTATAATATTAAGCAATTGCATTATATTCTAAGGTGAACGGTTGCGATTCATCCTCATCGTTCTCTGAAAAAAAACTCCTTATAATATTAAGCAATTGCATTATATCCTGAGGTGAATGGTTGCGATTCATCCTCATCGTGCTCTGAAAAAAAAACTTTTTATAATATTAAGCAATTGCATTATATCCTAAGGTGAACGGTTGCGATTCATCCTCATCGTGCTCTGAAAAAAAAAAACAACTTTTTATAATATTAAGCAATTGCATTATATCCTAAGGTGAACAATTGCGATTCATCATCATCGTGCTTTGAAAAAAAAACTCCTTATAATATTAAGCAATTGCATTATATCCTAAGGTGAACGGTTGCGATTCATCCTCATCGTGCTCTAAAAAAAAAACTCCTTATAATATTAAGCAATTGCATTATATCCTAAGGTGAACGGTTGCGATTCATCCTCATCGTGCTCTAAAAAAAACTCCTTATAATATTAAGCAATTGTATTATATCCTAAGGTGAACCGCCTTTAATTTTGCTTGATAAGAATATCAGTAGAGTTAAAGGAGCTGTACTATTCAGAATACACTTCACATTATTTATCGGGGTATTAATAAATTATAGGTTACATTAACATTTCTTAACTTTTCTGAACATTTATTTCAACTGGATTTGTATATTTATATTTAAATTGATGTGCTCTTGGATTTAAGGATTTTTTTTTATGTTAATAAAGGCGGCTTTCTTGGAGCCACATTGTGCATACTCATGAACAACGTGATTGTGTGGACTATTACGAAGTACGATGATGACGTCATGGAGAAACTCGTCTTTTAGAAGTGGGCAGTAATCCTTTAGGATACATCGAAAGCTTATCTTAAGGATCAAGATTGTATCCCTTCTCTATCCTCTACTTACTAATTGAAGTGGGCAGTAATCCTTCAGGTTGCATCGAAAGATTATCTTAAGGATCAAGATTGTATCCCTTCTCTATCCTCGACTTACTAATTGAAGTGGGCAGTAATCATTCAGGATGCATCGAAAGCTTATCTTAAGGATCAAGATTGTATCCCTTCTCTATCCTCAACTTCCTAATTGAAGTGGGCAGTAATCATTCAGATTGCATCGAAAGTTTATCTTAAGGATCAAGATTGTATCCCTTCTCTCTCCTCAACTTACTAATTGAAGTGTTCAGTAATCTTTCTAGTTGCATCGAAAGCTTATCTTAAGGATCAAGATTGTCTCCCCTCTCTATCCTCAATTTACTAATTTACAATGAAATCTAAAAAATTACATTTAACGTAAAAATCACAACTGGGTAACATTGAAGGTAAGAAAAATACTTTCGTTTAATATTTTAAATAAAAAGGACTCTAGACAAGGGAAAAGTAAATGGAATTAAAAAGAACTGAACAGCACCGACACCAGCAGCACGTTGTCTGGGGGGAAAGAAGACGAAACAGAGACAGGAAGAGTGAGGAATCGGGCAGAAAGATTTGCTTTGAAAATTGCAAGTACCTGTCGTAGATTACTTATTCATTGGAGTCTCTGTCAAGGAGAGCAATTAGATAATTGGAAAAGAATATAAAATCTATCTGACCTTACATCTTCACATCACTTAAAGATATTGAAGGAGTTCTGGTGTCAACCATATCGGGAATTCATTAGTGTCGGATTTATGGAATTCGGAAAAGTTGTTTAACGGGCTCTATTTAAATTTATATCGAAACTGAAGATGAATTTTGAAAAGCTGTGGGAGAGGCTATGGCTAAATATTTCTTGTTAGAAAATGGCCATTTTCGGTTAGAATGTCTGATGCAAGATGCAAGGTAGTGATTTAGGACGAACAATCAAAAGTAAGAAAACGCAAAATATTTACCTTCTCATATGTGTCACAGCAGGTCCAGAGGAATGAGAAAGTTTCATAGGAAATAACTTCGATCACCTATGACAAAAAATTTCATAGATTGGAACGGGACATACTTAATAGACTCTTGGTTTTGAGTTTTGGTTCCGAATCTCACCCGAAACGAAAATTTTCTGATCGAATTTTCTCCTGAATTTAATAGGGAGTACCCTGAAGTAAACATTCAGCAACACATTAGTGTTTTGAAAGAGATAGTATTCAGCAACCCATTAGCGTATTGAATGAGATAGCATTCAGCAACACCCATACTAATTCATAATTTATAATGTAAAGGGGAGGGAGGCTGGGAGGCTTTCATTCCCAGAAAAGGGGGGGGGGCGGTACCAAAAAGTTTGGGAACCCCTGGTTGAAAGAAAAATCGTGTCGAATATAAGATCCCCCATGGCTTGATCAATTGTAGCATTGTTGATGAGGCATTTGATTTACTTTTGGCAGCGAACTTGTTAAAACAAACCCTTAATGAAATGCACGTATAAGAGGATAATTGTTTTGTTTTTAATTTATCAAGCGCTATTTTATCTACGCTTATAATTTTAATGAATTAATTTACAGTAATCCTTCATTGTTGCGTAAGACCCAAACTTATTCATGAATAATGGATACTCATTCATTCAGTTTTCTATTCAGTGATGAAAGTTTACCCACCTCCGTTGTGGTGAGATCATTAATGTAAGGGAGCTCGCAGACAGCCGCATACTTAGTTATCTTATTACGTAGCAACATCTTTGCATATGAAGGATATTTGATTTCTATATAGAATATGTGCCCCTTTATGATGTTGTGACAAATTTATTTTTTATTATTATTATTAATAATAATTTACCATTACAAATTAATGAAGAAGAAGGTTAATGTTTTGCGTTTTCAAACGTAGGTATGTATATGTTTGAATTTATTCTGATCAAACGTATATGTCTGAATTTATTCCGATCAAACGTACGTATATGTTTGAATTTATTCCGATCAAACGTTTATTATTGAATTTGTTCCGATCAAACTTATATGTTTGGATTTATTCTGATCAAACGTATATGCTTGAATTTATTCTGATCAAACTTATATGTTTGAATTTATTCTGATCAATCGTATATGTTTGAATTTATTCTGATCAAATGTATATGTATGAATTTATTCTGATCAAACGTATATGTTTGAATTTATTCTGATCAAACGTATATGTTTGAATTTATTCTGATCAAACGTATATGTTTGAATTTATTCTGATCAAACGTTTATGTTTGAATTTATTCTGATCAAACGTATATGTTTGAATCTATTCTGATCAAACGTATATGTTTGAATTTATTCTGATCAAACGTATATGTTTGAATTTATTCTGATCAAACGTATATGTTTGAATTTATTCTGATCAAACGTATATGTTAGAATTTATTCTGATCAAACGTATTATGTATGAATCTATCCTGATATTCCTGATCACAAATGTATTCATTGAATTTATTAATTTCAATAGCAAACTAGAATCAATTAAAAAACTACACATTTACTGTTGGGTCTGCACAAACTTCCATTTTTAACACTGTAGCTAAATGTAAATGTATATTTGTTTGTGTTCATACAAATTTTGTGGGGCTCAAATATCACTATTATACTCGAATATCACTATACTTAACAATTAGCCCACATTTGAGTAGATAATATCATATCTACTCAATTGTTCCCTGGAGGCTGTGTTTCGAAAAATCCTTTTTCAAATATTCTACCCGACTAGGATTCGACCCTGGAACCGTGTGCGATGCATACTATGCCACGGAGACGTCTTGGGGTTAAAACGCTTAAACAGAAAAAAACAATAATGAAAAATTTGAAAATATTATAAAGTTCATACTTTTATGAAGGTTGGAAAATAATATTGCATAGTGCTTTTATTAAAAAAAAGATATTTGTGTAGGTGGAAGAGCTTTTTAGGCACGAGTTTCATTGTTGTGGAATATCTCCTATCTCTCAACAATGTAATGAAAATCACATCAGACTTGACATAGCAAACTGTATCATTCACTTTGACCTACATTTCACTCTTCGTGTAAAAGTAAACATATAAAGTTTGATAGCAATCTCACAATACATATTATGGTCAATGCAGACTTCCACAGTAAAGCTTCCTTGAGAATTTATAACAATTTTATCGACAGAGTTTCTTGATTGAAACAAAAATGAGAGTTTTTTTTTTTTTTTTTTTTTTTTTTTTTTTTTTTTTTTTTNTTTTTTTTTTTTTTTGTGGATACAAAGGAGCCAAGAAATACATTGATTTTACTTTAGACTTTACTGTAAAGCGTTCTGTAGATAATAAGCACTGAGGTTGAAAAATGCAACTACGATTCTTGTCAAAAGCAGGGCCAGAAATCTTAATTTTTTCTGGTTCCTCGATTAAGAATTCATTTTTCTACATGGTTTCTTGTTTTTATATGTGGCACAAGAAAATTGTTATAAGTGGCACAAGATATTTCATTCCTTCAAAAGTTATGGTTGTTGAAGCGATGATCGCTTAGGTGAAATTTCAACTTTCATTTTTGTATCAATCAAGAAACTCTGTCGATAAAATTGTATTCAAGTAGTGACATTTTATGTAGTGAGTGATTCACGCATCTAGAATCAATTGGCCACAAAAGGTTAACATTTTGTGTTTTTACGTAAGTTGACAAGAAGTGGATCTTGCCAAACCAAAGATCGCTCGGATCGCCCTTTTCTGTATTAGAAGTATTTGGTTTGCTCCCACCGCAAATCCCCACAACAAAATGGCGTAACTCATGATACTGTGGAAGTATGATGTCAGAAGTAGTGCCGCATATACATCCACATTCCCCCTAACCGACAGCGAATACAGCAGTGGCCAGAGATGGGCCAAAGGGATTGAAGATTTTGGGGGAAAATTTTCTTTCTCGATATAAATAACTCTATTCAAAATCAGAAACTCTCATAAAAGTTTTAGAAAATGTGTAGGTTTCGATAATAATATCCTTGTGTAATTTAATAGCAAAAAATATACCTTTATCAGACGCCTCCTTTCTCACCCACATTTGAATTTTTTTTACTATAATTATGGCATTAATTTTAGAGCTTGACTGCAGAAGGAGTGAGACTTATTGTATAGCAAGCATGCTTTAATGATATTTCCTTTAAAGAAAATCAAAAGAAATAATTGGATGCTTGGTAGCACGATATAATTTCTAAGTCGTCATATCAGTTCTTTTTCCACATTATACAAGGCCTTATATTCCTTGTATTGGAATTATATATTCTGATCCTTTTCATGTCCATGTCAAGTTCCCGTAGATATACGTTAGAGGGAACACCAGGAATCTATTCTGACCAAAAATGAAGGTCAGGATAATATGAGATACTGTGATGATTAAGGTTGTCCATCAAGGTTTACTTTTTTTTTTTTTTTTTTTTTTTTTAATAGGTGGACCTATTGTTTACATAGAATATATATCTAGTACATAAAATTCTCGTGTCACGGTGTTTGTTACCATACTCCTCCAAAACGAGTTAACCGATTTTAATGAAATTTTGTATGTACATTCGGTAGGTCTGCATATATAATTTAATAGAATTCAAAATTGAACACCATCAATGCTAAAATCAATGCTGTGTCCAATGATTGGTTTCAGTAATGTGTTGCAATCCAACAATCTATTTGTCATTCTGAATCTATCCTTTTGTTTCCCCTATCTTAATTACTTGATCCTCAATTTGAATGTTTTAGTTTAATGTTCTGTTCATCTCTTATACTAATTTCTTATCGACATGTTTGCTTCAAGTATTTCGTCAATGCCAATATATTGGTTTCAGTAATGTGTTGCAATCCAACAATCTATTTGTCATTCTGAATCTATCCTTTTGTTCCCTCCCTTTTACATTTTAGTTTTGTATTTATCCTCACATGTTTCTTTCAGTTCATTTATTTTTGTTTTATATCTCTCCTTATCCACATGTTTATTAATGGATTCTTATTTATCCATATCATGTCTGCTATTTTTCCATGTCTTGTATTTTACAACAACTAGGTAGAAACTTTCATTTGATTTCAGACTGAGAAGTGAAATAATTTGAAATGTTCTACCATATTTAACTTGACAAGCTTTTGTTCCTCGGCATCTATTATTTCAAAATAAAATTTAAAAAGCACTCTCTTTATATTCACTTTCTAGAGCAATGGACATTTCGTCAATGTTCTACTTGAGGTTCTGGTTGAACCAGCAAGTATAATTTCTTCACCTTTCTGAATATTGGTCCATCTTGGTTCTTCGGAAGAGTTTTAGATCTTTTTTATTTGTACGTTAGTTATTAGTTTCGAGAAGGTTCCTGCCCAGAACCCCATGAGTTCTGTTAGATAATTCACTACGTGGCATCATAGTGTCCAATGGTGGCCGCAGTTTAAAATAAGTCTTTGTCTGCTGCTAAAAAAATCATAGATATTAGGTCTATTCTTGAAATCCGCTGAATCACATGGTCCCCCACTCAATCTCTGCAGTATATTGACGGCAGTACACACAAGAATGTTTACGTCAGTACACACATATATTGCAAAAAATATTGATATTACAGAGTTCATTTCTAGGTTCTTGTACACCATCAGCTCAGGTAGACTCGTCCCGTTAAGACGTGACCCTCAGGTAACTTCCAACAATCTAAAATATGAATAACTTTTCCCCATGGAAGTGAGTCATAATAATTGGATTGCAAGTTATTACACCTTAGAACAAAAAACAGATCCCAATCTGTCCATACCAAGTCTGATTAAAATCAGATAAGACTTTCGAGAGTTCCCATGAAACAAAAAGACAGATAAATAGATGGCTTAAAGACGTTTATTTTTTCCTTCCTCTAAAGTCTAAACTAAGAAGTGACGGAGTGTGCTGCAGTGTGACATGGATAGTCTCTAAGACACCTGTCGGAGCATATTATGGAGGATAAATTATTTCTGAAACCCACTTGTCGTCATTTCATCCCAATTAAACCCGAGTGTGTGTAACAATATTATAGGTATGTTAGGAGTTATAGAAGAAGTATTCTCAGAAGATATGTAATCCCATTGATATGCAAGTCATATTACTAAAATGTGACTGTCTCATATGACACGATTAATATTTGAACATGCATTTTGTTTTCATAATATATCACCTGGCAGATCTTTCAACTATAGACTTTTCATATGCACTTAGACACTAGAGCAACATTAAAAATACATTTATATGAAGAAAAGAAGATCGCAAGAGGAGAAGAAGAAGTAGTGGCAAGAGATCATGTCAAAAACAATATTGAATGATTCAAGGGAAAAAATTAAAGTTCCACTTGTTTTCATTTTGAGAGATTCAAATTTTAACTTTAAACTGTCATATTTTTGGCATGGTGGGGATTTTTTAAATCGTCATAATTCGGCACCATCATTCGTTTTGATATTTTTGACTTCTCTTTAATGATTTGAATATTTAGAACATGATTTTTTAAAGCTATTATATTGTGCAGCTTTGTTGGCACATACGTTCTCTCTCGATTTTTTTTTATTATTATTATTATTATTTCTAAAAAAAAGTTTTGCCCCGGAACTGCTTTCGCATTACTTCAGGGCATCACATCTATTGGTCATTCAAGACGGGAGTTTCACCCTTCATTCGCTGGTAACTTACAAACCAGCTACTCACATACACCACACCCAGCCTGGGTTGGGCCGGAAAAATGGCCAGCATCACGAGAGCGCGAACCAACATGGTACAACCTTGCTGGATGTTGCTTAATTTCAGTGATCTAACGGGAACTGGTATATTCAACGTGCCATAGACGCTGGATTTTCTCTCTCGTTTAAAAATTCAATAAAAACAGTTTTGAAAAAATTTGTCGATATTCCGTTAATATAATTAATAGTTGTTTTTAGCAAATACAGGGTGTTTCAAAAGGTTATGCAAAAAGAGAAACCACGAATAGTAGAGCAACCCAAAGTTGGCACTGAAAAATCGAAAAATAATTATTGAAAATCAAATTATTTTGCGATTGACTTCATTTTTTGCATGACATCTCCGATTGTTATCATGCTTCTTTGGTGAGTAGTTGGCACTTTTCCTCCGATCAGGGGCGGAGTCATGGGGGGGCCATGACATGAAATTGCCTAAAACTTTTTGATGCGTATTTTTTTGGTGTTTTAAGTTTTAAGGTATGACATGTCTTCTAAAACTTGTTTTGCTACAAAAAAGACTTTTGTCTAAAACCAACCGTTGACCTTTTAAAATCACAAAAATTAAGCGTAGGACTATTCTAATTATTCAAATTTTCCCCAAGTGCGGCGGCCTCAACCCCTCTGTGCCAGGGAGGGTATTCCAAAGTATGTCCTCTTTAAGTGCTGCACCGCCCCCCTAAGATGCAGCCTTAAATACGCCCCTGGCCCTAGCTACCTTGGGGTCCATTTCCGTAAAGGGGTTTATTAAGCAAAGTGGCCCTTACTTGAGCTCTACTATACGTGGTTTCTTTTTTTGCATAACCTTTTGAATCACCCTGTATAATACTTTTCATCAGGTTACTAGTAATTTATATTTGGTATTAGATCTGCTTAAAACCTCTGCAGAATAAGTTTTAAGCAATAAAAGTTCTTCTTGTAATCATAATAATGGAAAGTTCCTTTTGAGAAAAGGAAAGCTGGATAATGAAGAGTGATAATGTAAAAAAAAAAGAACGTCAGAATAAGCAAGGAAAAAAGAAGGAATAAGCATTAAAGAAAACCCAAAACGTTAAGACATTAAGAAAAAGTTTTGCAGAACGAATTAATGACAAAAAATATTGTTCTTGTATTAGTTTTGTCGTTTGTAGCATATTGTGGGAATTGACACATTTTTGACACAATGTTTTTCTTGAACAAAATAACGATTTTCTTCGTGTCAATATGACAAGTAATAAAACTTCTTTGGACAAGACTTTTTGTCTTACCTGATTAAGATTGCTATATACGAATAGCAGTGAGTATCTCTCCACCGCATCTTTTGCTTTTTACCCTGGCCGTTCAGTCGTTCCGTGAACTGCACTCACTCATTTAATATGGCCACCATTTAAGCTTGGGTGGCCCAATAAGGGCCCATAAAACTAATCGTCTAATTCCATGAATAAATAATGAATGTTGAATGTCCATACCAAATTTTATCAAAATCAGATTATGGGTTAGAAAATTATCACGGTACAAAATAATTCAACATTAATTTTCTCTGCATTTCGTAATTTTCGAAAAAATGGAACAAACTACTGTAAAGCTTTTTTTACAGTTAGTATTTTTGAAATTTGTAAAAAAGAAAAGTAGTTGCAACTGTCCTATTTCAGACAGTCTAGTGATAGGGTTAATTAATTTAACCCTGAATCACATCAATTTTCTGCTTTTGTATTTTTTTTAAAAAAATAGGGATGCAACTGTTCGATTTCAGACCGAGACTGGTGATATATAATTAATTTAACCGAATATAAGAGCACATTGTGTATCGTCGGTATATCGTGCTAATATTCTCAACATGATGTCATGTGGCATGACCTGATATACGTGACAATTGCCTGTTCAGAGACATGGTTCATGTGAATCATCATTGTTTATGTATATGGTTCTTCCATTGATATAAGATTTTACGGTGATTAATATTAATTCAACGTTCGCACCCATCTCACGAAACACAATATTGTTATTGCTGGTGTAACTAAACTTTGTCGCGTGATGATACATGTCCTATACACTAGCAACATTAAATCGTAATTTTCTTTGAATTGCTATTGGGAGAGAGAGAGAGAGAGAGAGTCGGATTTATATGTCATATTCTATGTTTCCGTTGGCAGACCCTTCTGAGGAAGCTTGCTTTTAGCGGGGTGCAATTATTGGATTTCTCATTCAGCGCCCATCCGACAGACAGATAGCTTAATAAACATATTTCACCGAACAATGAGAAATCTGGTTTTAACGATTTTTCTTTAAACGTCTGTTGATCGGATGGTTCCACAATAACTTTCAAAAGCCTTGTCCGATTTTGCTTGATCTTGTTCATGAAATTGGTTGATTAGTTTTTGGACAACCCCTCCGTGTTTTTTTTCTTCAGACGAGATGAAGTCCTCGTAGATTTCATGCATCAAAAATTAAATTTTTATTGTTGATTTAGTGATTAATATTTTCTATGAATTTCAATTCTATATATTTTTTTTAAAAATATCTCCGTATTTTATGATTTTTAGTTTCGGTGTTGTTGCACTCGAGATAACATCTAAGCCTATACTCAGATAGGTAAAATGTAGAAGTTCATGTTACTTAGTCCATAATCATTGATTTCTCCTTGAAACATAAAAGTTTTGCTGTAAACAATCATTTACATAGCGTTTAATTGTAAACTGCATACTGACACACCATTATTTTCTATTTATGAGAGATATTTGTTTTAAACACCATCTGTGTATGCAGTAGGTGCACGCTTGCTATGCAGTTCCATAATGATTATTCTTGCATTTATCACAAACGCATTATTATACCTCTTGGATATATTTTTTATAGTCTTATATGTCACGTATATGTTTACTGAACATTTCCAATATCAAAGCAAATGTCAGATAAATCTTCAAACTGCAGCAATATTTAAAAATTGACATTCGAGAGTAAAAGACATGAAATAATTGAGAAGTTCTTGATTGATTCAACTTCATGAATCATAATTCTATATCAACTTTTTCCAAACTATACTGTAAGCCGAAACTATTGTAAAATTTGGGCCTAATTTTGGAACGTCAGTCAGTCAATGTAAGTGTATATATTAGTGTTATTGTTAAATAAGACACTCTGACTTTTAAACAATTAGGGCGTGGGTTAAAACTCAGCCAACCCATTTAATTTTATGTTAATTAATTTGAGATAACAACATGTAGTCCGGCGTCTTCACACAGTGGCATAATATGCTATCCAGCCTTTCTCTTCTTCTTCAAGTCCATGTTCGTTACCGAACGTTATCATATCGGTAATTATTACTCTATCCGCTATCCGCAGCTGCGGCAAACAAAGGTTCATTATCTGTGTCGAACCATCGTCTTCCTTCCTCTTCCTATTTTACCTGTTACCTTTCCCCTAAGTATTAATAAAGACTATTATAACTTTCTGGATTTCGAGTTATATGGCCCAAGTATTGTAGTTTTAGGGTTTTAATTGTCTAAACTAATTCCTTTTCTTTGTTACTCACAATTACATATTTTGTCCATCCAAATAATTCTCAAGATGCGCCTATAGATCCACATTTCGAAAGCTTCAAGTTTTTTAAGTGTTTTTTCAGTTAAAGTCCAACGTTCGGTTCCATATAGGTAATAGCAAAGATATAATATAGCATTTTACTAAGCGTATTTTAAGTTGAATATTAATATTTCTATCGCAAAAAACTTTCTTCATCTCGAAAAAGGCTGTTCAAGCTTTTTCAATTCTTGTCCTAATAATTTCTTTGCTCTTATCCCAGTTTTCATTTACATTGCATCAGAGGTGAGTAATATGTGCATTTCTTTCCAGGGTTCCTCCATATGTTTTTATCGGTGTTGGGGGCTGCGGTTTTTTTAACAACACTTTGTTTTTGATGTGTTTAGTTTCAATCCGTACTTTTCACTTGTCATTGATATACTGTTTAATAGATATTGCAATTCTTGTGGACTACTTGCAATTAATACAGGTATTATTATCATGACATTAATACAGGTATTATTATCATGCAATTAATACTACTTTTTATCTGCAAAGATAAAAAGTGAGGCACGTGGCACCCCTAATAAAATAAGATTATTTGGAAACAATATTATGACAGATTCATTTCCCCTATAAACTACATTGAATGCAGTTCAAGTGAATCATTCATTCTTTGGTAATAAACTTGGTATTTCTATGCACTTGGCACATCTATCATATTATGCATTTCATGTCATGATAATAATACCTTAAGCTATTTACTCTATACCATTTCTTTTTTATCTAGGAGATGCATATATTTGCATGCCCGTCATTTGTCTTTTGTGACATGTTCGCATTTCCATTTTGTTAATAAATTCTAATCGAATGTCAAACGATAAAAGGTTTTATTAGGTTTGTAATATCGTTTTGTATAATTTATTGGTGCCAAATATCGGATGCTCTTTGCAGACTGTCTGCAGACACACTGCAAAGTCTAATGGAAAATAATGATAGTTCACAAAAATATACTGATGGCACATATATTAAACTCTTACTTAGCGTCATGTGGAAAATAGATTTAATTTGAGACTTTGAGAAGATAGGTAAGTAATCTTGAATGAGAGCAACCCGAGAGTAGGGTCGCTCATTCAAAGCCCAAACTTTCGAAGCGCACGTTGATATCAGTAACACATCATATTTATCAAACAATGTGAGATCTAGTTTGAACTCAATTTTTTTTCTTTAAACCAACAGAGGTTCTACGATAACTCTCGAGCGTCCAATTTTTATGAAATTTGATAGGTATAGACATTTATTTTGTTGGTTAGTTTTTGGGTTTCCCGGGTCCTCATTGTGTCAATTTTAACTGAGTGAGATCCACAGTTCACAGAACTACTAGTATCGTGATGTTTGAAATACTTCTGGGAGCCATAGATGTAGTCCCCAAGATCCCGAGAACAAATATTTTTTAGTTTTAATACCATAAATTTAATATCAAGCAAAACGCCAAGAAAAACAAAACGAGCGTAGTATTAGTATGTCCACAAACTTTTCCATTTCTTGAAAACTTTACTTTGAAGATGAATGTCTGAGTACTATTGAAAGCTCGCGTTTTAATGATTCATATTTTACAAATCGACATTGTTCGTTAATGAATATTTTTTTAGATAATCCCTGCGAACCTTCCTTCATGTCAAATTCATTTTGAAGATTTTATTTCCAATTTTTCCACTGAATTGAAAACGGGTCTTTTTTGTGTGAAAAGGCGTTAAAAACCTGAAATATTTGACCATTTTTAGATAAAATTAAAAGAACTCTGATATTTTTGGTTTCCTTGCTACCGCATGTTGAACTATGTCTAATATTTATTTGAACTCAATTCTTGTTACAGGAACATCAATGCTCAACAATGCCGCAGTCTGCTAAACACATCGATTGAAAGAAATGTAAATATAAATCAAATAATTTCTTTCAATTATTTTGCCTTTGATAATGTATTGCACTTGGTGCATTGCAATACCGTACTCATCTATAATATTAATTTTATATGCTTTAAAGTATTAATTTTCATTGACCAGCACGACATTTCAAGGTTTCCCGTGTATGTTATCTGGCTCCTGAAATAGATGATGCAGAAGCATTCATATGATAATAAACAACAACAGATCTGATAATCTCAGCGACAAAATTATAATAATTATGTATTTTCGTTCTCTCTCTCTCTCAAGTAAGCACATACGTAATAATAGACTGCCGTGCTAAACTCTTAGAAATTATCACCAACCTGAAATGCATAAGATAACAATTCAGACCAAATTACCTTTTTTTTCTAATATGGAACATTTTCTCATATTTAATTCGGTTGACAAACAACTGGTTTTACATTTGAGTTCTTCAAGAGAATAATATCCTCCTCTGTACCCCCAAAAAAACGGTTAAAACAACATTCGGAATCCCTTCAATTTCGGATGATGAAAACCGGTTGCAGATTTTAGTTCCACAATGTATCAAGAAGACGTGTGGTGACTTTCGGATAAAACGACAATCGGAATAAGTATTCAGAACTATGTAATACAACTATTTTTTTTCCTTTCTCTTTAACATCTATTGGTCATTCAAGACGGGGGTTTTACCCTCAATTCGCTGGAAACTTGCAAACCAGCGACTGGACACCACATGGTACAACCTCGCTGTACGTTGCTTAACTTTAGTGATCTAACGGGAACTGGTGTATTCAACGTGCCATAGACGCTGGCACTAATACAATTTAAATTCAACCCATACAAAAATTCTGATTTTCCCTGTATGGAATGAGACAAGGTTGCAGAAAGTATTTCGCTCTTCAAAGGATGTAAAGATAACAAGCTACTGACGTGTTGACGTTTTTGAGACTTCTTTTTTTAATCATTTTTGATGAAAATTGAAAGAAAAGCACAAGGCAATGTTTTTCATTTTGTTTTAAACTTTAAAGACTTTTCTAACAAGTAATGTAGACACTCAAGTGGAGTAACCTTGGGTTGGGCCTGTTGACTAGAGCAGTTGTAAAACTGGTAGTTCATAAAGACAAACTCTCCGGTTCGTAGCGTTCCCGTTAATTTACATAATAGATTATGTAGATTTCTAGATGAGAAAAGCAAAGAGATCAAAAATTTTGTGGCTTAAATTATATGTTATTTCGGTAGCTTGTGTGTAAAGAGTTGTTAAACAAACGAAACCCGTCCATAAGACAGGACTTACTAACAGGAACGTGTCATGCTGTTGAATTGATTCTAATCAGCTCTCTTTTTGGGCAGATTAGCGATAGCAGTAGGCAGAAATTAGGGAAGAGACCTACGCATCCCCTTTCGGGACATCTGACTCTCATTTTCTTTGAAGATCTTGTTAGTCATCAGTCAGTTATAAGTAAAGAATTGACAGGCCTGATCCAGAGCAAGACCGCGAATAGTTTGTTTGCATGATGTGAAGGTACTGTATAAAATTACATCATTATGGAGGCTATATAATCTTAGCAAAGGATTAGGCATCCTAGCAACGAATTGGTTTTTAGTATTTGAAGTCAACTGTTTCAAATGTCCAAATGATGAAGTTAATAAGGATGATCATAGGAACGGAAAAAATATCTTCGAATTTTTAATGCCTAATTAAATTGATGATACCTATTTCCAACTTAATTGTTTCATTGTTTCTTCTATGAGATCAAGATCAATGCCGTAGAGCAGTTTAACTCCACTTATAAATATACGCCCTGTGGGATGTGTGGGAACGAGAAATTGGGATTTTTGAAATTTTGGACCGAATGACTGATAATCAACGTAGTTTTGCGATGTCTCAAAATTTAGAAGACACATTTCTCTTACAATGTATGTACGAAATGAGAAAGGAAGCAATCGAAAGTTCAAACGGAATCGAAAAATTACGTTTTTTAGCGGCACAATTACAAATGGAAAGAGATATCAATTTTAGCCAACGATCATACCACGTTGAATACACCAGTTCCCGTCAGATCACTGAAGTTAAGCAACATCGGGCGTGGTCAGTACTTGGATGGGTGACCGCTTGGGAAAACCACGTATCGTTGGGTCTTTTTTCCGGCCCAACCTAGACTGGGTGAGGTCAATGTGGGTAGCTGGTTTGCAAGTTTTCAGCGAAGGGAGGGTAAAACCCCCGTCTTGAATGACCAATAGATGATAAAGAGACGTTAAGCCAAATTAAAAAAAAAAACAGGAATCCTGCAGCCATGGGAAAAGACGTATATTTACGAAATAGCGGGTATCAGCTAGTACGAGCACCGTATATGTCCGACAATTTATTGGGGCTGTTGTGTGATTTATCTACGGCTATTATGTTGTCATTATCGATAGTAAATACAGAACCCTGTACACTTTTTGTTGTCCATTCGAAATTCTTAATATTTATTAAAGTTAAGTAAAATTCCCCATGAAACTATTTGCTTGAGCGCTCAAAAGATATAGAATCTATTTTAAATATAGCTGGAGGTCTCGTATATATACTCTGCTTTGCTCTATAAGTTAGGGTCTTCTAAGAATTTACATTAAATCATTATACACCACAAGAAAAGCGCAGCGAACACTACCCTAATGATGCAAAAAACAAAGTAGTAGGTATTATAGAGAGCGACAGAGTTAGTACGAAAGAAGAAAACTTTATGCGCTCAAAACTTTTTTTCCTAGTCTAATAATTATGACGCTGAATTCTACATAACTTTCTGAATATACCGCGTGAACTATTTTTATTTTTTTCCTAGTCTAATAATTATGACGCTGAATTCTACATAACTATCTGAATATACCGCGTGAACTATTTTTATTTTTTTCCTAGTCTAATAATTATGACGCTGAATTCTACATAACTTTCTGAATATACCGCGTGAACTATTTTTATTTTTTTCCTAGTCTAATAATTATGACGCTGAATTATACATAGCTTTCTGAATATACCGCGTGAACTATTTTTATTTTTTTCCCAGTCTAATAATTATGACGCTGAATTCTACATAACTTTCTGAATATACCGCGTGAACTATTTTTATTTTTACTTAACGTCTTTTCAACCCTAGGACTGCCAAGCTCTATTCAATTACGTGCATTGTCAGGGGGGGGGGGGTAAAAAGTACCCGCAAAAAAAAATAAAGGAAAAAATGATTTTTTTATTACAATAAGTCGCAATAAGAATAAAAAAATGTAAATGAAATTAAAAAAAAAAAAATCGCTAGACCCTAGGAAATCTATTCTGAACCAGAACTTTGTCCTTCCTGACATCCCACACAGACAAATGTCTTTTCACATTGTTTACACACTTTTGTTGCAGGTGGTACATAGACAATTTAGACAATTTTTGGTAGCTTTAGACAATCAATGTATTGGTACATGCATTGCCAGGGGGGGGGGCATAAAGTACCGGCGCCCAAAGTTTGGCTTCAAAATCATCCCTTAGAAGGCTTAGAACATACATATTTATGTATACTATGATGGAAAATATTTTTTGCGACAACTATTAAAGGTCTCATTAAAATAAGTATCATAATTTGATTACTACAAGCTTTTTGCTAAAACGCGGATACTTTGTACCCCCCCCCCTCTAGCTAAACTTCAGTGATCTCACGGTGAACCACAGTTTTAAAATCAAATTTCTATTTCACTAGCCTAACATTATATATGTCCGAAAGCCTATTATTTCAGAAAATAAAATGTGGTCCATTTGAAAATAACAAAAGCAATAAAAGGAGAGAAACTTCGAGGTTACACAAACGAGAATGTTGAGATAGATTACAGGAGTGGATATTATATGATAAAATAAGGAGAGCAGTGAAATTGGGACCTTTGGGGAAGGAAATACAAGAGAGCAGATTGGTGTGGTTTGGGTATAGTTATATTTTGAGTAGAAGAAAAAGATAGCAATGCAATTGGGAAGAAAGCGGATAAGTGTGGTTTGGGTATAGTTATATTTTGAGTAGAAGAAAAAGATAGCAATGCAATTGGGAAGAAAGCGGATAAGTGTGGTTTGGGTATAGTTATATTTTGAGTAGAAGAAAAAGATAGCAATGCAATTGGGAAGAAAGCAGATTAGTGTGGTTTGGGTATAGTTATATTTTGAGTAGAAGAAAAAGATAGCAATGCAATTGGGAAGAA
>CM022879.1:9394808-9421698 GCA_012654025.1 Pachypsylla venusta | reverse complement strand
AGAAAAAAACAGTATGAAAAAAATTGTTATTTTTTATGTATTTTGACGTGTCTGGGAAACACGTTTAACAAAACGTAGAATCATCGTATTTGGGGGAAACACCATCTATTACCATGCCCCATACAGAATATAAAATAAAATTTGCAAAAAATCATCTGGAAGTGGCAGAAAAAAGGGGGTCTCCATACCTACAAACTATCTTTCGTGTTAATATAGTCGGTAGCTTTGCTTACTCTTGACGTAAGCATATCTACCGACATGCTTGATAAAAAAAATAAGTTTTTTTAAAAAAATGGTTACCATTTCAGTTCACAGAACTAGTGGTGATAATTATTATATTGGTTTATTATTTTCAATAATGAACCTTTGGAATGGTCACCGATAAAAAAAAAAATTATCCCCCCCTCAAAATTTGATATACGTTTCAAGGTAAGTAGAATCCAAAAATCGAATAAAAAAAACCGTTTGTCCGCCGTTTGCCACTTAGCGTTGTCCGATTTGGATGAAATATAGGTCCCATCTGGGCTCTAATTGTGCCCCGAAACTTTTGAGTGCAATCGAATACACCCTTGGCGATTTTTGCCGCTTTTTAGCGGTTTTCAGTATTGCTGTCTTAAAAGGTGAATGGTATAAGAGCTAGAGATTTGAAATTTTGTATGTATGTCATATTTGGGGTCTCAGCTAGCCCCGAAACTTTTGGGTTCAATCAAATATACCGCTGACGGTTTTTACCGCTTTAAAGCAGTTTTCATTAATCCTATCTAAAAAGAGAATGAATGGTATAAGAGCCAGAGACTTCAAATTTGGTAGGTATGTCAAATTTAGGGTCTAATTATGCCCCAGATTTGGAATCGTCACGACAACCTCCCTCATTTTTTGGGGTTTGTTTTTTTTTGCCAGAAAAATAATATACCCAGGTGTCACATTGGCAGAGTTTTTTTTATGTTACTTCCATTCACACGTTGGCTACATTAATATGATCTATTAATGTAATAATTAAAACAGTTGTATGGGAAACTCTCTTCTTCTTACTTATACTCTGAACACGATAATGTCAGTATTTACCTGAAGATGACAGCTTGAAGCGCTATGGAAAGTTCGTCTTATTATTATTTAAAAATATTAATTCAAATCCATATTGTCAAAGTTTTATATGTTTTTGCAATCCGTTCTTTAATGTTTTTTTTTTTTGTTTTTTTTTATAAAAAAAATATCAACTTCCAATTTTGTACACTTGACTCTCAATTAACGTTCAAATCCTAAATCTTTTAATTTCTAATTAAGAAATTTCTAATGAGAGAAATGAAGTTAATTAATTTGAGACGTTTCTTGTGCTTCTCAATAACGTTAGCCTTTTTTCTGTTAACATTACTATCAATTAAGTTTAAGGTTTCTAATATCGATACAAAATCTTTCACCGCTGCCATCCGATGGAATCTAGAACTTGGTGAAAAACGGAGAGATAACTTTTGCACAGAATCTGATATTGTGCATTTTGAGAACGGTTCAATTAATTTCAATAATTTTAACAACATCAGTGGATTACCAAGTCGATGTTATGTTGTACCCAACATCGTTCATCTTATAAAATTTAACCAACCCGAATTTGATTTTATTGAAGTCATCTGTATAGCGTCTATCTTAAAGAACCATGGACCAGATAGTCTTTGGATACACACGAATTCTTTTCTTTTCGACGGAAAATATTGGAACTTTATCAAAAAGCTTCCCGGATTCAACAAGATTGTTGTCAAATATTTGGCTCAACCGACATCAATTTTCAATCACAGTTTGAAACATGACTTTGGTAATTGGCATTCGAGTGATGTTGCCCGCCTGAAACTCATTCAAAAATACGGTGGAATCTACCTTGACAACGATGTATATGTCATACAAAGCCTTAACAAGTACCGTGTCTTTGAGTTCACTTTGGAGTGGAACTATTTCATGAATTTGGGCAATCAAGTGCTGATTGGCAATAAAGACGCCAGAGTGTTGTCACCTTGGTTGGATACATATAAACAATATAATGCAAGTCTTTGGTATTACAATGGTGGAGAACTTCCAACAGTTGCTGTCCTGCATAAGAGACCCGAACTGATTCATAGAGTGAGAGATCATTTTGGTACCGATACAAGTGTCGTCCAGTATCTTTATAGGTCATCAGATAAAGCAAAGTTCTGGAAGACCTATGATAGCATGCATTTATTTATTCGTCACCAGATGTACACTTTCAATGAGAGTTCGGTCTTGGAGTACGGGGATCATCCCATTAAAGAGATGATTATGAACGTCATGCCGCATTACATGTCTCTTACCGACACTTAGCAGAGATTTCGCGTCAGCAGTTGTTTTCTGGTAACTCGGAATTCTATCAGAATATATTGCAGAGTGTGGCAAAAGTTTGAAAAACTCTCAATGACTTTGTAACTACTAAATACAGGATTTTTCGATGTTACATGATGGTTGTTTTTCAATGTTAGATAGAGAGCTACTTTTGGGTGCCGGAAGCATCAAACCCATGTTGCGATACATATTTGAAAAAGTATTTGAATTACAAGTACCTTCGCGCAAGTTTGAACTTTCTATGTTTTTTTTTAAAATTGTGTTAACGTCTCTTTAACATCTATTGGTCATTCAAGACGGGGATTTCACTCTCCATTCGCTGCAATATATTCTGATAGAATGGTATATTCAACGTGTCATAGTCGCTGGCTATTTATGGTTTTAAATTGGAGACCTTTTTTTCATGAGGGGCAATAGATTGGAGACACCTGAATAACTTCGTTACTTCTTCATGTGGGAATTCTCGATTTCATGATGGCTTTACTTGACAGCCAGACTCTCCACATTAGACCGCGTTTTCTACAATATTTTCCACAGTTAATGTATGTCCCAGAAGTTCTATCGGAAGCACTGTAACTTTTGAATGACTTTTAATTTTAAAATTCTGATTAATCCTAGGGATAAAAAATGGGTCATGGCCATTTTATTGGTGATAGTAAAATCTAGGTTTGATTCCCGGAAATGGCATTTTTTAAATTAAAAGTTTGGGTTTCTCAAGAGTTCGAAATAGAATTTTACCAATTTTATTTTTTAATTTAAAAGAATAAAATAAGGACTAACTTTTATGTACACTTTTTGAATAAAATAATCAGGGGCTGAGATAAAAGTGTTTGATTTTTTTATTTTGTTACCCCTGTATAACGGCCCCGGTTTCGAGCTTTGATGTAAAAGTTCAAATATTCTGTTCCAAAAAAGGTTACCATCTACTGAAATTATCAAAGTACACAATTTCTTTTTTATCAGTGTCATGGACTGACAAAGTCTCCCATTTTTCTTCAGAACGTTAAATTCAGGCATTTTTGAAAACGGTCTTTTCGGGTAGAAAGTCTGAAGTTAAGACAAATAGTAAAAAGTAACTTAAATATGGAAACATTTTAGCATAAAATAACAAATATTACCTGTCTCATATCTTTTACAGGGGTACCGGATGTAATTGTATTGAAAATTTCTCATTCCTCTGGCCCTAATGTGAAAGAAATGAGAAGGTTTATTTTGATTATTTTTTGCATAATGTACCCATATTTAGGTTACTTTCTACTGTGTGTACTAATTCATATTTAACCTTGCTTCAAAGTTTGAACCCGAAAACGTCCGCTTCCTAAACGGCCTGAATTCTCAACCTTCTGAAAAAAAAATTAGATTTGACTTTGTCAGTCTACGAAACTGATAATTTCAGTCTGATTCCAGTAGGTGAGTAGCCTTTTTAAGAACACTATAATTGAACTTTTACATCGAATCTCGAAACCGGGGCCGTTATACAGGGTGTAACAAAATAAAACTTTGGACACCTCTATCTCCGCCCCTGATGATTATTTTTTTTAAGAAGTTTTAATGAAAGTTAGTCCTTATTTTATTCCAAATATTAAATTAGAAAATAAAATTGGTACCATTTCATTTAAAATTCTTGAGAAACCGAAACTTTTGTTTAATGCCTGTTCCGTTAATCGAATCTGTATTTTACATTTTACTGTTACCAATGGCTATGGCACCTTTTCTATCCCTCTAGGATCAATCAGAATCAAAAGTTCCAAACAATTCAAAAGTTACAGGCCTCCGCCAGGATTTCTGGGCATATTGTATTATATTGCATGTGAAGTGAACATTTTTTATTCCTTGTTTTTTTACCATAATTCTTTGACATCTTTATTAATTCTGTGAAATATTAATCATTTAACATTCTGTGAACGCTCTTTGATCTGGATTTCATGACCTTTGTATTGTATTGTATGTCTCAAGTTCTTTTTTCTAGCATTGTGACTTTTTTTTTTTTAATAGTTCGAATGTATTTTTTGCATGAAAAAATTCTAATGATCTGTGAAGTGTAACTTATTTCATTTTGCAAGTTTGTTTTTTAAGTATTTTATTTTGTTTTCCAAGTTTGTATTTTACCGAGCAATTTAAAAATACTTTCATGCATAAGTGACACGAATGTCAAAGCGTTCTGGACATAATAACTGTGCGAAGGAACGTTCAAAAACAGTGTCCCAAATAATGGACAATTATTTTGTAGAAATAATTGTCCATTATTCTGGTCTAGAAACCCAGAAATGCTGAGCGGTTTGTAAAATTAATTTTTTGACCCTCTGAAAATCTTAGTAATTATTGTAAAATAGACAAATAAATTGAATGTACGAGTACATGGTCCAAAACACCTCTACTTCAAAGAGATCTCATTTATTTCTTTGCGCTTTTAGGCCTATCAAATGAATGTCCAAAATTTTGGACACTTATGATTACAAGGTACAAATTTACGCTGGGCCCTAAAGCATAGAAATTGAATGTCCAAAATTTTGGACACTGGGCCATTACGGGTTATACCAATAAATAATTCAATAGAAGTTTTAAGATGCAATAAGTTTTTAATTTGAATTGTACAAAAAACAAAAATATAAAAAATTATTACCTGAGTTTGGTGAAATCTGACAATTGAACGTTTCGATATTTTAATGATAATTTTTCACTACTCTTGATTCTACACCCCCTATTCAAAGATACAAAAACAAAAAAGCAAAGACAGACAGAGTAAAAGGAAAAAGGTAACGTAATCCGATTAGGATCTTGGAGAAATAACACTGCAAACAAGAAGAATGGAAAATAAGCTGCCTGCTACCTGTTGAAATATTGTTAATTTTCAAAGGAAACACTGAAATGCATTTTGATTTTTCAATGATGTGCTTACATATGAAATGCTGAAATGAAGAGCAGATACTTAAAAGTAGCGTCCCGCCCCCGGCCTCCCGTAGACATTTACTTTTCAACATAAATGTATGTGTTATTTCATAGAAATCAAATACATCCAGTTATTTTTTTTCGCCGTAAAATTAATTTGCTTCTCCTGTATTTCGGATTTACTAACAATGACAATGGTATAAAATACTCATTCTCAAAATGTATTAATGAACAATTTTGATTTCTTTTCTGTCTGAAGTCATTTTTTTCCTTTTCGCTTTTGTAGATGTATGAAATGAAATTCATAAGGATTTCATATTTTGAACCCTAAATGGGAGTGGTGATTTTAAAAATCAGAGGATAAAAATCCTAAAGAGAACACAGTAAAAACCAGCCTCTATAAAAAGAAAATTTGGTGCCTCTACATATCAATTGTATGCATGGAATGCACCATGAAAATTTTGTTGAAATCAAATTTACGGTTGTTGTTTTCGCGAACCTGAAGATAGAGCGGCAGGTTCATGCCAGAGATTTTTGATATTAACATGTCATTTATACAGGGTGTCCCAGTAAGGGGGACAATAATTAATGGGCTGATTTTAGATGCCAATACCCACCAAAAATGCTCCCTTCAACTTTTTAATAAAAGCGTTGTTTTTTAGTTATTCGCATTTTTCATTTTTTTTACACGTGTACGCTTGACGTCACAAATATGTCACACGGACCTATGACTGAAATTCATGGCAAGATCTCAAAACATGTTTTGAGAGCCCACTTCAATAATTTCTTCTCATAGATTAACGAATGTTATTTGATGTTCACGCCAGATATTTTGTTTAATTTGCCTAAAAAAGTGTATGGTGGAAAGTTTTTTTTTTCAGCTGATTTTGTTATAATCTGAGAGATTGGGTCTGAGAGAACTTTTGAAATGGTTGTCTGTTTGGCACGACTCTGGCAGATATTGTTGTTCAACGCTATCAATAGATTGAACATTTTATCTTAATGACTCAGAAATACCCTCAGAGCTCAAAAGTTAATTATCTTTTTTTTTCATTATAAAAGCTTCTCCACATTTAAAATAATAACAAAAAAAAAAATTACAAAGTTCGCTGTTGAGTAATTTGAGTCTCTGAGGTTCATTAACTATTCTAGTGATACTGTTGAAAGTTTTGTAACAGAAGTATTGTGCTTATCGTCTCGAAACAATAGGCAAGTTTCGTTTGCGCCGGGAATAACCAGAATCACGAAATCTCAAACCTACGTGGTTACCCACCAAGTAAAGCCTCGCTGAACGTTGCTTAACTAAAGTGATCTTACGAGAACTGGTGTATTTAACGTGCCATTGAAGATGACTCAATATATTACAGCCTTCTTCTTTAACTTCTTTAACCTTCTCCTACTTCTATTTGGAGTCGGCGTTGCTTTCCTTAATTCTACGATACCTCTGTTCTGGGCCTACTCTCTTTAGCTGTACCCTTTCCTGGCACGGTAACCCTCGTTTGCTTCTCACAGTATCCATAGAAACTAGCATTTTGTTGTTGACATTTCATTATTAACCAGTTGTTTGCCCGTGCTTCGCTACGGTTATGAAAGTTTGAATATTGTGTAAGTAGACGTGTACGCGGTTGTATGTATGAATATACATGTATCATGCTATATCTCTTGCTCCAATGTATTGCTTATTGGGATTGTTTACTTTTCGCGATTTCTACCCCTTAAAATTGATATTTTGCAAAATCCTTTCTTAGTGCACACTTACATGGTGCAACGAAGGTCCCTGTCAAATTTCAAGGCTGTAGCATTAATAGTTTCCGCTCTACGTTGATCAGTTACTCAGGACATTTCCTTTTATATATAAAGATTTGAAGCAGTTTTTTAAATGTTGGATGTCCTTCCTAACAGCAAACAAACCTTCTGTATTTACACAGGCGTAGGAACGTTACCTAATGAAGCCGGTTTGCTCCTCTCAATAATTTTGCCCATCAATAATTTTGCCTGGTAGGATATTCAGACTTACGAGGATCATATAAGCAACCTGTCACGATGAGGCCAGAATAGAATGGATTGAAATATTGGAATTTACATTTGGTTATATGCAATAAATTCATTTTTGGATATATGCAATAAATTCATAAAAAAAATTTTCATAAAAAAAATATAAATATGATAGATTACAAATTTTCCGTTTTATTTTTTAATGTTAAATTAAATGCTAAAACATTATTCATTTTTGCTGTAAATGCATAAAGGGTCTTGCAAAAGATCAACTCTTATCGCATTGATTAATCTAGATTATGTTTTATATCAAACTGCACGTTGATTCCGTGCTTCACCGATGTTCAATTTAATTCTTTTATTATTTTTGCAATCACATAACTTTCTAGGATTGAGTTGATACATTAAGTTAATAGTCAAAGTCAGTAATTCTATGCCGNCTTGCAAAAGATCAACTCTTATCGCATTGATTTAATCTAGATTATGTTTTATATCAAACTGCACGTAGTGCACGTTGATTCCGTGCTTCACCGATGTTCAATTTAATTCTTTTATTATTTTTGCAACCACATAACTTTCTAGGATTGAGTTGATACATAAAGTTAATAGTCAAAGTCAGTAATTCTATGCCGCCTTGCCATAACTTAGCAAAGTTTACCAAAAATTAGCCTTTCTCGAAAACGGTTTGACTTTTCATGAATTTTGATAGTATTTCAGGAGTCTCAGCTTATGGTTTTCTTTTTCTTTTTTTGGGAGNTTTTTTTTTTGGGAGGGGGGGGGAGTCCATTCCCATAATTATTTCTCTACCTCTTACCCTCCTGTCCTAAAAATTCCGTAAAGTCATGCCGATAGAAAAAGCAAAAGGTATTAATTATGTACGCTGTCAAAAGTCTTTCCAGTCCAAAATTTCCAGTTAATGAGACAAATTGGTATTAAAAAATAGGAATTGGGAATTTGCATTTTATCAAAAGTTTCAATTAAAAAAGAAAATATAAGGAAAAACATCGAGAATATGAAGATGAACTGTCAATTTGTTTAGTAAAAAATCCTTCACGATCTCTAAAGTGTTAACTTCTAAATAAACTAAAACAAAACACCAAAAACACTAAAAATAGTGTTTTTGACTCGACTTGACTGACGATGAATCGAATGATTCGAAACTAGTTTCCTTATAAATAGTGTTTTTGGTGTTTTGTTTTTATTTATAGACTACTACATGTCGCATCACATGCGTTCTTGTCAAATTAAAAAAATATTACTTTTGACATCAAAATGTTCTTAAACATTTTCATAATTAAAAAGTAATAGAGTCAATTTTGTGCAACTGCGCTATTCCAATTATTTTCATATGGAAAATATGAAAACAATCTCAAACATTAACCCTATTGAGACCCTGTATATAAAACGTAATGGCGACATATCTGTTAAAAATAAATTTTGCAAAATATTAAACATTGAACAATTTGTTTGGTTCATAATTCATTTTGCAAATGAAGATAGTGCAGTTTGTACTATTTTTATTTATTTATTTATTAAAGAATGGCCGCTTTTTTATTGCATCATTCACGATTTTTTGTCCCATGGGATTTAATTTTAATTTTTTATTCAAAACTAATCAAAATTTCTGCTTTAGTTTGTACCTACCTATATGATTTATATTTTGTTGAATGAACGAAGTGAAGTCTAGTGTTAACTCCACGGTTTTCACTTAAACGTCAGTTTGTCTGTTTGGTCCACCATAACTTGAGAACGACTTTTGTGATAATGATGAAACATGGTATGGACATTTATTATATCCATTGAATTGGCTTTTTGAAATTAATGGGCCACCATAGGATTCATGGGCGGCCCATTTAAGTCTGTTTTACATTTCACAAAACTACTAAGTGAGTGATTGTTTGGTTATAGGTCACATTGTTGGAGCACCGATGTGGCCATATTAATCGTATCAAGTCTGCAGTCAACAGAATTACTATTAAATGTACATCATGTTTATTTATTTATATTACGAGTACGTGTATTTATATTGGATAGAGGTGCCTTCAATAATATTTAGTGCGGAATGGCAAATGTCCTAACATTTTTTGTCATTTGTGATACTGTTCAAATCTCTCCTCCCCCCTTCTAAAACAGGTCGTTTGCGCCGGTAAATTTTGTTGAATAATTAAGAACATAAACTTGTTGATGATCAGGCGTTCACGTTAGTGTTGTAGTCATTTATAGATTTTTTTTTTAAAAAAGATAAAAATTATTTTCAAAAAACACAATATTGGGCCTCTCGGGACCCACCAAAAACTATACAACAACTTTCCTTCATGTCCTAAACATGGTATACCAAATTTCGTTAAAATCGGATGAAAATTGTGGCTTGTATCGCGTGACAAACAAACATACACACACATATACAAGTGTATTTCGGGATGTATACCAGGGTCAAAGGTGGAGTTCACTAACTTTGAGAATGAGGAGTGGAAACTCTAAACATTTTCAGACAAGTCAGGGGGAAAGAAAAAAAAAGAGCGGTAGCGTGAAAAGGACACGCTTTTGTAAGTGGGCAACCCCAGCTTTGAATGAAAAAGCCATCCGTCATTGAGATCTGCCAGATCTCACTGCTCACAAAAATACTGCCCCGAAGGGTGTTTTGTAGGTTACCNTTTTTTTTTTTGCAGTCAGTTTGAATCAATCTGAAGAAACATCGGCACATGCAAAAGTTGCGTAGCGCTGCGTGATGCTCTCGGTGGGATCCTGGCACACCAGTAATAAATAGATGATCAATATGGAACGCCTTTTGAAAAGCAAAATCAATGGACTTTCGTATGTTATGCAATAGACAGTGATTACATAAAATGGCGACGTTGGATGTCCGTACCAAGCACTAAAATAGTAATTAGTAATGCTTTAGGAGTGCTCTTATGTCCTCCTTTTATTTATTTGATCCTTAAAGAATTTCTATTTTCATTTTATCCATTATTTCAGCGTTGATCTATTTTATTAAACAGAAATTTTTTACTAAAATTGTTTTTATTGTGCTTGAAAGTGTTAATGGCATAGTAAATAGACTTTCATATACTTTTCAAATATTCATAAAGTTAGTCTCCTCGTCTAATGTTTGATGCACAAATGTTTCTGCTCCCATTCTCTCTATCTTTTACTTTACATTTCAGTATGCTTTCTTCTTTGCTGAGATGCTGAGTGCTAAGCTGTTAAGTCACCTGCGTTTTTCTCTTCCTCAGTACTCTTTAATTGTCCTCCATATTATCTTCTTCTTTCTAAATTGGTATCATTAAAGTATTCATGTTTATTTTTGGAATGCAGAAATTCTTATTGCAATTGTACAGCTCTATTTAAAAGTAAATCTATTTTCGTATCTGGAATAAAGAGTCAATAAAAGTGAATAACAATTATTGAATTCGAATATAAATGTAAGGTTTCCTAGTGAGAACGCAACATTTGAATTTTCAATACTTAAAACATGATTTCGTGAAGGAATTGATTTATAAAAATATTTGAAAAAAAGAATTGTAAAATAATTTTAAATAATGAGACAATATCGATTTGGATTATCTTTCACTAGTACTCATCGTCATGGCCGAAGTTTACTCTTCAGTTTTCAGAGTAGGAGTGAGGGTATCAGACTGAAAATTGAGCAAGCTCTGATATTATATTCTCAATACTAGCTGTTTGCCCGTGTTCCGCTACGGTTACGAAATTCAACAACAATGCGACATTAAATCTTCTCATCTTTGCCTAGAAAAAATTTGCAAAGAAACCCGCTAAAAAGCGTCATTTTTGGCGGTAACTTGCTTCCACTTGAACTTTCGATTTTTTCCTTTGTTATTACGCACCTTCATACTAAAAGGGATCTGTGTGCTAAATTTCAATTTTCTCGCTTAAGCCATTGTGGAGCTACGTTGATTATCAGTCAACGTAGCTCCACAATGTCAGTATACCAACTGGGCTTTGCGTTTTATATTAAGTATAAATGTAAAAACTCACATCACTTTTTGTGATTAAAAGAGCTTAAAATTTGATTAATATGGAAAGTCTTTAGGATCTTTTTTTATAATCTTTTTCGATATCAATTGTCGTAGCTCTATATCAAAATTAAAAGATTTTTAATACTCAATCCGAATCAATTTTGTTTAAAATTATTTATTGATTTACATTGAACAAATCCGGAAATCTTGTTTGTATGGAACAACACTAAATTGAAAATTGCCTTAACCAAATGCAAATCTTATTCCTTAACCTGTACGTAATAATCTCCGGGAAGAATAATGTTTTTCCTAAATATAATCTTTAGGAAGGATCAAGCATTTCATTTCTTATTCCCGAACCTGTAATAATCTCCGGGAGGAATAATGTTCTTCCTAAATATAATCTTTAGGAAGGATCAAGCATTTCATTTCTTATTCCTTAACCTGTAGGTAATAATCTCCGGGAAGAATAATGTTTTTCCTAAATATAATCTTTAGGAAGGATCAAGCATTTCATTTCTTATTCCCGAACCTGTAATAATCTCCGGGAGGAATAATGTTCTTCCTAAATATTATTTTTTTCTCCCGCATATTTTTTCCGTAATACGTGTGGAAAATCTCATCTCCATGTTGAACGCTCTTACACTCACCACCACAAAGCACAAAGGCATGGCCGTAAACCTGACCTTCCCGGTTAGTAAAATACGATTTTTTTTTTACATTTGAACTATTTCCCCCTTACGAAAATGTATATATGGCCATGCCTCGGTTGCATGTTCACTAATACCATTTTGACTAAAATTGTGGAAGATATAGAATACATAAATTTCGCTACAAATGTAGGAAAATATTTTTTAGGCAAAAATGTTTGTTTATTGTTGCTTTGCAAAAGGGGCTGGTTAAGCAGACTATATCTATGCTAATGTAATTCTTACCTTGAGATCCGTATGATTTTGTACTTACTTAATGTGGACGGGATGTAAGGAGTAGAAAGGAATAAAGACCGAGGTCTACATTAAGGGATGATGATTATATTGGGGATCAAAATAAGATTTTACACCATAAAAAAATATGAAACGAATTATAATGTTAACAAGAAAATTAACACTTTTCACCACAATTGGTTTATGAAAAAATAAAAATAAATCATTTAAATTTTCACTGAGTGAATAAATTTTAATTATTATTTTGAAGACAGGTACTAATATTGTCGCTCCAAAATCTAAATATCTATTAATATTAATTTGATATTGATTGACTGACAATTTGCTTTTCATCAGTAGGTTATTTTGGTTTGCTGGTAACCGAATTTTTGACATGTTGAAATACCTACCTGACGTCAATTAAATACGGATGGTACAATGTGTTTCCTCCCCGGAGTCAGACCGGTAATAAAAGATGAAGTGGTTTTAATTACCTTTTTATTTCAGTTCGTACCATCAAAAGAAAGCATTCAATCCTTGTTTTAAATCACTTGAAGTAAGCATTGTGCACAGTCTTGACGAGTTAGTGAAAATGTATCTCTGAAAACATCATAAAATAGTGGAACATACTTTTCGCGTTAGGTAATTACAATTTGTCTCATTTTTCATTAAAATTTTCAAGTAGACTTTATGTTTTAGCGTATAATATTCCTTGCTGGCTTCATCTTTCTTCCCCGGAGTTTTACTCAATTGCTTCACTTCTTTCCTATTTACCTCTTACACCTGTGACAAGATTTTTAATTGCAGTTGCACTTCGGTTCTTGCGAAAATTTCCGAGGAAGAAAAATAATGGTGTAATGGGTTTAGTGTCAAATACATTTCCCTGGCTTATACAGGGTGGTTACTTTTTAACGGCCCCATAGGAATTGACATTGGTCTGTAAAAATTCGTAGGAGGTAATTTTAAGAGAGTGTTTTTCAGGACACTTTTCAAATCTTAACGCTCATCTCGATCGATCAAACGCTTCAAGACTTAGGCCAGGTTGAGACTTTGAACCGGTCCTAGGTCTTGAAACGTGTTTTCCATCGGATTAGGACAGGTTCTATATCTCATCTGTGGCGTAAAAGAAATTCCACATCAGGGTTTGCGCTCCGTAGCGTAATACCTATTTGCAAAGAAATGAGACTTTGAACCGGTCCTAGGTCATAAAACGTGTTTTCCA
This sequence comes from Pachypsylla venusta, assembly GCA_012654025.1. NCBI lineage: Eukaryota > Metazoa > Arthropoda > Insecta > Hemiptera > Aphalaridae > Pachypsylla > Pachypsylla venusta. The sequence continues at coordinate 9,408,346 of CM022879.1, read as the reverse complement.
TCGGACTGAAATTTTAAGATTTTTCGATAATAATTGTACTGAAAAACGCTTTAACTCAATTGATTATCATCATCAATTTCTAAAGGCAAAGCCTTGTCGGTGAAGCCATTCTAGTCTATCTTGTGCAAGCTTTTTCATCTCATGGTTTGATCAGCAGTTCATTAAGTCTTAAATTTCTTTAAAATATCCTTTTCTAGGTCTTCCTCTAGTTTTCTTTCCTAGAACTTTCCATCAAATATATTATTTATTAAGTTGTTGTGTCGGATGATACGACCAATCAACTTGATTTTTCTCGACGTTATTGATTTTGGTAAATGCCTTGTTTCCTTGATCATCTAATTCTCGCCCATCACTTTTCTTTTCAGTCCATCTCGTCTTTGTCATCTTCCTCCACATCCACATTTCAGCTGCTTCCAATGTCTTTCTATCATTTCTTCAATGGTCCACGTTTCACTCCCATAAGTATTATGTACACTCCAAACGAAGTTTTTTATAAACTGGTGGATATAAGCCATACAATAGAATCCCTCATTCAGTATTCCTTTGGCGCAGTGAGAAAGTGAACACTCTGTATGTTCTACTACTCGTACATTTCTGTACAACACGCTATGAATGTATATAACTTTATTTTGAGAAAAGCTATGAATGTATGTGGCATGTGGTTTGGTTTAGAAAACATAATAACTGTAAGCTTGTTAAATACTTTTTATAAACTTTGTCGCTATTTTTAGACATACCGTTACGTGAGTAGTGAACTTAAATATTAGACGGACAAATCTAGACATTTTTGATGATAATCGATGAACGTCTGCTACATTGGAGGCAGTTGTTTTGTCTGTTGTAGAGGATTCAACGCCCATTTGACGTCGTCATACGAAACGAAGGCCTACATCGCGATTTAAATGTAGAACTAGTAGCAGATGCGTTATTAAAAAAAAATGCCTCTTCCCACCAAGGCTTCGAGGTCATGTCAATCCTGAGGCCGTCCATCTCCTCGAGGTTCAAAACCTATATAGACATTTAAAAAGAAGAAAACCTCACGAACTCACATGTGCTCCAGCCCTAGGTGATGCACCAGATTGCAACCACCTTCATAAGACGAGTCTGTTTATGTTATGTACATAAACTGTTTTTTTAATTTGGCTTAACGTCTCTTTAACATCTATTGGTCATTCAAGAGGGAGGTTTTACCCTCCATTCGCTGGAAACTTGCAAAACAGCTACCCACATTGACCTCACCCAGCCTGGGTTGGGCCGGAAAAAAGGGCCAACGATACGTGGTGTTCCCAAGCGGTCACCTTTTTAAGTACTGACCACGCCCGCCGTTGCTTAACTTCAGTGATCTGACGGGAACTGGTGTATCCAACGTGGTATGATCGTTGGCTCATAAACTCTTTATTTTTCCTTATTTTTAATATTTCGTTAGAATAATATTGTTCATTAGATTTAAGTATCCAGATTGCAATTATAATAAAATGCCTTCATCGGCTATTTTTTATTAAACAAAAAAAATAAAAATAATAAGGATATTAGCGAAATGAAGTCATGTTTGGTGGAACCTGACATCTGAATGAATAATTATTGAGTAGGTATGGTATTACAATAAACCTGCGTTATTGTAATAACGTTAGTTAATCTCGTTAGTTAATATTGAAACGTCCACCATCATTAAGCAGCCCTGACTTTTGTATTCACTAAATATTTATTTATAATCGGAGCGTGCACTCCAAGTTTTTAGGAATTCGCGGTTGCAGCAACCATTTGAAACATAAGTAATTTTGCGACAGTGCGAACCGCCTGTAGAGTAAGAAGAAGTAGCGGTCATATATATTGAAGTAATCAACCTGTAAATGTAATATACATCCTGTATACTCTCCTTTCTATTTTTGTTTCTCCTTCTGTGAAATTCCAGATCTCTTTATTTTGTTACAATGAATCGAGCCTTGTGGAAGAGGGGTCGGGGTGTGAAGGGGGGGGAATTATAAATGACATATTTTATTGCTCTCTCATTACACAGCATTGTTTTTGTTTACATTTTAGGATAGGTATTTACATTTTATTTTTTATTATAGAACGCGTAGTTTGTTTGTGCAATAGAAAAATCCTTTTCGCGATCTTTCTAGAACGTTTTGAATGAAGGTATAAATAGAAGGGCACGCCTAGGAGTCGAGTTAGTATTATTTGAGCGATAAACGGAGCAAGTTTAATTTTGGAAGCGATATCGTTGTGATTTCGAAGTGATAAGTGAGCGATAAGCGAAAATATTTTCGGGCGTTCTAAATACGGTTATACGGTGATTGCGAAAAATATTAGAACTTTTTGTGTTACGTTTTTTTTTATTTATTTATTGTAATTTCTATTTTTTTTTAATAAATTATTTTAAGTTTTATTTTAATTATTTTTAAAGTTAGTTAACGCGTTTTAAATTCACGATAACTTAATCCTCGAATCCTAATTTAGACATAATTTCGAAAATCGCGTGATTTGAATTGATACAAACATCACTTTCTTGTTGGTTCGACATTGTGTTGGAGCTCCAATATTACCAACAACACTGATAAAAGAAAATGGCTGATCAGGTCCAACCTTAACAATAGTAATTCTGTAAGATCGTCCTTTCCTTACTGTCTTATTTTATTATTATAAAGTTTTTTCTTTGAAGGACTTTTTCAAACTTCATTTCATTTTCATATGAAATTTCAAATTTCATTTCATATTTTCATATGAAATTTGAAAAAGTCTGAGACGAAAATTTAAATATTTAAAATAGTCCTTCAAACAAAAAACTTTATAAAGTTATCAATTACAAAACATACATTATTATAAAGTATGTTCGAGACCTTTGAAACTTTGATTTCAATAAATTGGGCCATGATTCCAGTCAGAAATGTAGAATCATTGCTATATTTCGTTTTTATTTGATAATTAAATTACTTTTTTAAAAAAAATGACAAGAGGCTTGTGCTTGAAAACGTAATATGACATCTCTGTTGCCGAAAAGTACGAATGTAAAAGAAAACAAGCTGTCGAAACCTAAATTATTGACTAAATAACTCAGTAAGAGTGCAGGGGGATGGGAGTGGAATCTTCATACCATGATATGCAAAGATATTAGGTATCCTATTCACTAAGGAGATTAATTTCTTCTCTACTTACTTTCATATTAGTACCACAAATATTGGGGGGGAGGTTGATATGAAACGTCCAAATGATATACAAATTACCCGAGATAAATTTGCAATTAATCAACACCGCATCCAATTTAGATCGAGATATTGTTTTATGTAATTGTGTGTTGTGTGAGTTATGGCAAAGCGAATCTGAAATAATATCCATTGATTGGTTTGGTCGAGTGGAATAAAGTTCTATTTAATTTTAGTAAATCAGTCCCGTAGTTCATTTGTATTACGGTAGGCACAAGGTTACTAAATCCACTATTCCATTCTCTTATATCTCGCATAAACTCTAGGCCATATCTCGCATAAAATCTCGCATTTCCATTTCGGTTCTCCACGCAATTTTACCTCAACGCCATTGATTTTCCATGTTTTGACAATAGTCTTAACCCCAACGAGGCTGATTTCCCAGGTTTTGATAACTCAATATAAAATATAACTATAAATTTCTAACATACTAAAACAAAAAATGGGCCAAAAACGAGAAAAAACCTCAAGCCGGGGAGTCTTACATGAACAGCACGGCGGAGCGCCCGCCGCGGTGTTCATGGAATTTCAACTTTGAAGCGTTTGATTTTTCATTCAATAAGTATGCCACATTTTTGTAAAGACGGGACATAGTGGCGAAATTTTAACCCTAGCGTGTTTGATTGTATACCTATATCTTGAAAATAAGTATGCAGATTTCGGTCATAATTTTGAGTAATATACCAAAAATATGGGCCAAAAGCGAAAAAGCACCCTTTTGGCCACCCCGGCGTCCGCTTCCCCGATCGAATGAAAATCCTGATTGCGTCACTGTAAAATGTATATGCGGTAATAATAATTTTGCAAGAAAGTACGTTCATTTTAAGCTTGATGTGTGTACAGTAATGCATGCAAGTCACTTGCAGCTAAAACAAAATCTAATACGAGTTACCTGCATGCATCTTGAGAAAGGTGGAGAGAAAATGGCTGAATTGTCTTAATTCCTTTGTGTGCTTGTGTCTTATCAGTTAAGATGATATTGTCTAATCATAGGTTGTCTTGAAATGAATTACCCAGCTAATTGTTCCGATGTGCTCTTTAAGATAATTATTGTTCTCTCTACATTACATTATCAAAGATGTTATAATTGTAGCTACATGGCATTATAATACCTGCTCACGTGCCCATTCATCAATATCAAGTACTTTTTAAAATAATCATACCCATCCCTAATAGGGGGGTTTCAAACATTCCGGCTTTGATCGAAGATACTTTATGCTATTTAACCCTAGGATTGCCAAGCTCTATTCAATTACGTGCATTGCCAAGGGGGGGGGGGACAAANGGGGGGGGGGTAAAAGTACCCGCCAACAAAATAAAGGAAAAAATGATTTTTTTTTTATTAAAATAAGTCGCTATTTATTTATTATAAACTAAAAAAATATAAACTAAATCAATTATTATCTTACAAAAAAATAATATTAAATCCCAGGAATAAAATAATGTAAATGAGAATAAAAAAAAATCGCTAGACCCTAGGAAATATATTCTGAACCAGAACTTTGTCCTTCCTGGCATCCCACACAGACAAATATCTTTTGACAGTGTTTACACACACTTATTTCTTGCATGTGGTACATAATTACACATTTTAGACACTTTAGACAATGTATGGTAGTTTTAGACAATCAATGTATTGGTACATGCATTGCAAAGGAGGAGGGGGGGTACAAAGTACCCGCGCCCAAAGTTTGGCTTCAATATCATCTCTTAGAAGGCTTAGAACATACATATTTTTGTATACTATTATGGAAAATATTGTTTGTGACAATTATTAAAAGTCTCATTAAAATAAGTATCGTAATTTGATTACTATAAGCTTTTTGCCAAAACGCGGGTACTTTGTACCCCCCCCCTCCTTGGAAAGCCTAGGGTTAACATTGAGTACCTATGGTTCAACCAAAAATATCTAAACATGGTATAGATAGCCTTATATCTTTTGAAACGTACAATATGACTGACATGACGGTTTAGATGACCATATGTCATTGGAAACATACAATATGACCATATGACGGTTTAGATGGCCATTTGTCATTTGAAACGTACAATATATGACTGACATGACGGTTTAGATGGCCATATATCATTTGAAACGTACAATATGACTGACATTCATATGGTCGAAGTTTATCAGATGGACCCCAGTTAGATTTTTAACCCGGGAATCAGTTTATGTAAATTACATATTTTCCCTTGACTTAATTTTTTAAAATAGTTTTTTTAATTTACAGAATTTTAATGTAATATTTTTTCATGTGAATCCTCAATTTAGGAGTCACTCAAAATGTTATTCAGCATGGAAATTGTCTGATCAGAGTCTCTCCATGTTCCCATCTTTATGAATATTAATAAACAATCTCCAATGTCCTGGAGCAATGCTTCGTATAGGGATCTTCATGAAATATGCAATCTTCAGTAGGAAAAACACCAAATTGGACAACAATGATGTTTTCTTGTTAACCCCGTACATTACATTATTAAACATTATTGCATTTTTTGCATTCACAAAATTTTTCACTGCTGATCTTCTATACGCCACCCTCTTGCATTTGGAAAAGCGAAGTATGATTCATAATGAATGGGACGCTGGACCAATCTCTTCCCCCCTTCTAGATGACTCTAATATAAAATATATTTTTATGTGTGTTGCCAATAAGAAATATATTATTACCCATTTTAATTTATTGCTTACTCAATCTGAAATCTTAAGATCGAGATATTACATTCTTTATTATGAAAATAACAAACAATGTAAAATGCAAGTACTACTACCAATTTGAAAAACTTATTGTCCTTATCTAATTCAAGTAAAATGATGACAGTAATAATACTGTCATCATTTTACTTGATGTTTTAGTGGATTTGATATTTCTTCTTTCACCCTAACAACAACCGATTTGCCGCGTGTTGTGCTCGCGAGCACAGTAAAACACGTTCTAATCTGACGAATATTGCAGCGCGATTGCCGCGTTCTTGCCGCGGCGCGCATATGTTTACGCACCTGTAAACGTGATCTTTTAATATTTCAACGAAAAAAAATCCATGTGTCCACCGTACGGCGTGGAGGGTACTTTTGTCACTAGCGTTGACCAATTTTGGGGGTCTAATTGGTAACAAGAAAGGGTTTCATCACCAAAAAATTTATTTCGCCGTGTTTTCCGAAATAAATTTTTTGTTAAATAGTTCGGAAGGCGCTACCTTTCTTTTGCTCCAAAAGAAATGAATGCGAGTCACTACGTTGTTGTTTTTGAGTCGTCAAATATAGATCACTACGAGAGGAAGCATTGAGCAGTACATGTGATATCTTGAACCCGTGGGGGTGAGTTTATAATAATAATAAAAATGTTTGAATGGTGAGGCTGGATTGTCCAATTCATTGGTTTTGCACATAAAATTTCCCGTTCTAACCCCCCTAAAAAGGAAGGGACAGCCTTACTATTGCACTCACATGTCATTAAATGGAACTCGCTGCGGGATGTTATTTTCCCTTGTCTTGTCCAATCTGATTCATTTCTGTTACATTGCATTTTGTCACGTGATAAATCAACTGAGCTGCTATCATACACTTGAATCCAATCATTTAGCTGACGAAAACCGACTCGCTGCTGTCTTTGTCAGTAAATTATGAATTTTTTCTCAACTTTGAAATCCTAGAAAATATTCGAAAAAGTATTTGTTGGTTTGTTTGTCCTCCTTTCACGAAACAGTCGATTGACGTGATTATTTGCATATTAGAAACTGAGATTGGCTATATCCAAATTTTATAAAAAGCCACTTCTCTAATGCGCCTAGCGAACACAAGATGCTTTACTATAGTATCTTATACTTTGCTTTGATGAGAGAGAATCTATAAAATTATTTTTTAATTTGGGCTTGATGGAGGGTATTTGAACTTTGGATATCTTCTCAGTTATCGGAAGGAAGATTTTTTTCTTTTCGTTTCATTTGCAACCCGGATTAGCAGGAATCGAAAACTCATCAGCCAATTCCATAATGAACTTCTCTACAATGTAAAAATACAAAAGACAAGCGAATCAAATCAAAATCGTCGGGTTAAAACCTAGACCACACTTCGTTCGTTGATATAATAATAGTATTGCATGACCAATAAGTCACTAATAATCCGACCATCACCACATCATTTTATTGGCGTCCTATCAAACTGAAATTTGATGTCTAATAAGATGCTTTTCCCCCTGCACGCAACATTTTGTTGCCGCAACACGATGCAACAAAATGTTGCGTGCAGTGGAAAAGCAGATTTAATTTTCTGAACGAATTTCTTTCGAGGTTTGTTAAAAAGAATGATTGTTGGGAAACTCTTTAACATATATCGGTCATTCGGGACAAGGGCTTCTTTCCACTATATCCGATGAAAACCTTCAAACCAGCTACCTACTTACATTAACCTATAAGCCAGGAATAGCTAACATCACGTAGGCGTGAAACTTCATGGTCACCTACTTAGTAAAACATCGCCGGGTGCTGCTTTCATACGGTGATCTAGCAGGAACTGGTATATTCAACGGGACGCGACACAAGGCCCGAGCAATAGTTTTTTTTCCGAATAGTGCAAGAGTTTTTGGTGATAAACTTCGAGCTTTTACCAAAAAACAAATTCATTATCGAGGCATGGCCGATCAAAACGTTTCCTAATCTCTCGGGGACGTTCATCTTAACTCTTATATTGATAAAATAAACAAACTTGGTCTTATCATGAAGTCGCCAATCGCTTAAAACTATTGCTCCATTCGGTCCTAGCGCCGAATCCGTATTCAACTTACCATAGATGCTGGGCTTGTAAAACTGTTAACATCATCACAGTTGCTTGTGGCCAAAACACCTTGTATGGTGAGGTAGATCCTGTTTAACAATGTCTCATTTAACAGGGGCTTCCTTAGAACAATGAAAAGGTTTCAAGGGTGACTTCAAGTCTTGACATAATTTTACCTGTCTCTAGGAAATCGATTTGGTAATTGATTTTAGTAGAGGCTTTCATCAGACGAGAAGGAAAGGTGCGCTCTCAGTGAACAATATACAACTAGAACATATGTTGCAGAACTAACTACATTAACCCTATATTGCTCGCCAGATATAAATTTTGTTCACCTGCAGGATGTTGATTTTTTGCTGCAATCAATCAGAGATATAATTTTGTTTAGTTTTTTTTTAATGTAAACCACATTAACGTCTCTTTAACATCTATTAGTCATTCAAGAGGGGGGTGTAACCCCCATTCGCTGGAAACTTGCAAACCAGCTACCCACATTGACCTCACTCTGGCTGGGTTGGTTCGGAAAAATAGCCAGCATCACGAAGGCGCGAACCCACGTGGACACCCACATAGAACAACCTCGCTGAACGTTGCTTAACTTTAGTAATCGAACGAGAAACTGATTCAACGTGCCATAGACGCTGCCTTGTTTAGTTTAATCATGGAAAAAATATTTCCCAGATAATTTTTCGTTTTAAGGTACGTAAACTCAAAAAAACTTTTGGGTCACAAGCCGCACAAGTAGACTGTGGTCTATAGGACCTAAATACCAAATTTATGAAAACCGGTCAACACTAATTGCAAAAGTCCCGCGCATGGCGTATAGTGTACAGAGTACGGGGGCGGCGCGGCGTTGGCGGTCAAACAGATTTCGTTTCTTTGATTTTCCTCTTTCCTTGAAACGAAAATTATCAAATTTTAGTTTTTTGGTCTATTCCAGTGTTACGTTATTGACGGTAATAAAATAAAAAATACTTTTGTGTGTGTGGGATAGGTTACAATCAACAGAGGGTTAAAATTAAAAAGATAAAAAAGGTAGATGTAAAGGCCTTGGAGGTAAACAAAGGTATTGTAGGCATTTGTTAGCCTACTTCAGAATACCACAAAATAATCGTTTACAGGGTATATTAAAGGAGACAGTTGAGGTGTTGTATGCAATCTCAAAATGTTGGAATTGGCAGTCCAAAGCTATGAGAAGATACTTCTGAATTTATTACGCAGGAATAGACAGTGCAATTATTTTTCTTATAAATTTAGTTAGTCACATGTTTTTCTCAGAACTTATTGGTGGGTAGCTCTCGTAATGCACCTTAGAGTATTGCCAAAGAATTAAATTTTTCACAGTGGGTGCAAATTCTTACATTAAGGACCGTATTGTAGATTGTATGATCATGGGTTGTGATCAATTTCCAACATTGATTAATTTTATTTTATGCGGCATCTGTAAGTTCGACTTTTATAGTCTTCTACAGTCTACGCTAAGATTTTATACATCAATCCCAGTATTTATTATTTGTCCTACATAAGGGCGGCCATCCTTTGGAAGCGACATCGCGTTACTACATACTCGCGCTTATTACAAAAGTGATACAACTTTCGTAATTTTAATAGGTTCAACTATGACTTGATACTTCCAGAGTTTAACTAATTCTAACCTGAGTGTAGGAGGTCTAAGGGCATATATACCCAATAAGGTAATTAGTGGGGTTTTTACCGTAGGGAATGTTTTACCCACGTAACTCGCTACTGCAAACTTACGCTACTACGATTACAAACTTGCGTTACCACAAGCTCACGCTACTGCTTCGAGCGACAATCTACATTTGAATCTTTGTAGTGTGTAGTAGCTTGAAGTAGTGTGAATTAGTCGCTTTCAAAGGATGACCGGTTTAATACAGTCCTCATATTCTAAACTAAACCCCACCTTGATTTTGCATCAAATTTTTACTTGGTCTACTACAGAAATCTAGCTAAGAGAACTGCCTTCAACTGGGTGTTGATACACATTTATGTAATTTGTATAAGTTTTTTAAAAAAAATACCTACAATGAATTTAAAAATATGTTGATCTGAGCGGACAATCCCTATGATGTTACCGAAGAGGTTTTGATGGCCATTGTCTGGAACTGTGATGGTATGCGTTCTAGGTCGTCACCTATTGCCTCCATAAACTATCTTATCTTTATTCATAAAAATCACCTCTATCTGTTGCTGTGTGAAAGATCAATCATGTTCACTGAAAATTATGTTGTACCAGAATCTGGAAATTCACAGATCATACAATGGTGGGTGACCTTCATTACAAATCAGGGGGCTACTCTTTCTTGATCCTGTATTTTTCATTTCTTTGGACCTTTTTTCTAATGGGGATATAGTTTTTAATTTTTTTTTGTTGTTAAAATTCTTCATAATAGAGAAATGAAAAGGGTCTTGGAATTACAATTTACCCTATTTCTAATATATTTGTATGCACTTCACAGATCAGTTGCTGTATTTTATGGATGGTGTTGTATATTTCAGTTTTGTGTATGTGTTGATATAAACCACTGGTCGTGTGTTATTCGTGTGTGTAGATGTTCCAGCCTTAGTAGTACCTAAGAAGTATTTTGATTCTGTGTTAATATCTTGCAATATTAATGATTTTTTAAAAAAAAATTGTGATTAAATTAATAATTATGTACCTCGTTAATTGCAACAATGTTTTTTAGCTTCAAAGTGTGTAAATAAATTGCTAATATTTTATTATTATGAACATGATGATAAAATAAAACAAGGGTTTAAAACAATTTTAAGAATTATTTTTAGTAAATAATGTTTTAAATAGGCAATATCGTTTCAGTTTTAATTATTTCATGCAAGTTTCAATAGCAATCATAACAACTTATCATCGATTGACCGATATGGGCACTGGACAGGTGGTGTTCGGAATGATTAATTAGATCTGGATCGATATTATTTTTTAAATATTTTATTAATAAAAAAAATATTTTTTTATAAATAAAATTTTAATTTAAAAAGATTTAATATTTGTCAGCTTTCAATAGCAGTCAGGCTATCGTCCGCAGTCCGTGCGAGATTACTTCTACTCAGTTTGAGATAAAGTTTGCCTTTTATGTTTTTAAAGAAATTTAGGAATCTCAATGTAATAATTAAATACTAAAAAAAATCCATCCTTTTCTTAATTTAATTCCTAAATTTTCATCATAAATTTTCAACCATTACTTATATAATTATTGACAAGTTTCGTTCTTTCATTCGAGTGATTTTAGGAGTTAAATTGTTTTTCCCAAAATAAAGGAAGTACAATTTACAAAGAAAATAAATTGTGATCTTTTATATTTTGAATTTGGATTACCATCATCCCTAAATGATATTGTTGGATTTATCTATTAAACTTTTTTGAGTAAGTATCTATCGATAACATGTTCAAACATTAGGTAGTTGAGGTAGCATTTGGCCCTAGGAGTCCCGATAGGACAAAAAAGCTCATCTGGACTAATCGTGTCGGCTGTGAATACAATAAACACCCAGGAAATTTCATGAGAAAATTGGTAAATCGTATGGATCTGAGCGACACTGTAAAAGTTCACAAAAGACGTCCACGGAAGAGTACATTACAATAGTGTGACCCGGTCATAACATTGTGCATAGCATTTAGCATATAGTGCTATGCATCAAACGAAGCAAATGCTTCGTAATATAACTATATATGCTACGATTATAGTAATAACATTTGCTTATGAATACTACTGGATACCTTAAATTAAATAAAATGTTCACTTACTTCGGACCGAAATTTCAATACCCGAATCCATCAATCTCAAAATGTCTTATTGAAATAGACATATCCCCCCCATGTTGGAAGATTTGTGTTTTTGGGAAGTGCATTTCATAAAGTGAGATTGCCTGGTCTACCACGAGATCTTTTGTCCATTAATTTTCCTTCAACAATGTTTTTCCATTAAGTGGATATAATTATGTCTTCAAATTCAAATAAGTTCAATTAATTTTAATTTTCTGTTCAGTGGGGTTTTAATAGAATTCTTTTTTCGCCATTCTGCTACACTTGTTCGTTTGTCTTTTGCCCTAATTCAACAAGTTCTCGTCACATTTCCTTTTATACATTCACACCTCCGCCGTTTGAAGTTTCTCTCTTTCACATTGTCCACGTTTCACATCAAATTTCCCTAATTGAATTATAATTCTGGTAGGTTTGTTTGTTTTGTGGTATACTGTTATACCCGGTATATTTCCCTCATTTTGGTTTCATGACCTCTTAAAAAACCTTTCCAGCCCCTCTATGAACTCTCCAGGCACACTGAAATTAATATAATACTTGTCAAGTCGGGCTTGACATGTGTTTGTGTACCGTGTACCTTATTCAAATGTGTTTGTTTTGTTTTGGAGCGTGCTGTGTAAACATTGCATTGACTATGGCCCTCCACTTCGCGGAGATGAGAGTAATTAGTGGAGTGCAATCATTGTTTGTCAAGTTGTGCTTCCTTATAACAAAAGCTTTGTATTGTGGAAGTTGAAAAAAAAAAATCGCGTTTTATTTTGTGGATGGGGTGTCTGGGAACATTATTCAGGGTGGAGTGCGCTGATTCTCCTTTTTCAATTTAAACAGGGTTAATTTTTTAAATGATTTTCTTCTCTGCAATGCTTACGTACCTGTATTTTTAAACACAACATTTTTTTGTAAGTGTCCACCTCTTTTCTCCATACATATTCTTAAATTCTCTGAAACATTTCAATGGAAAATCTGTCAAGCTGCGCCCGAACATTGTCTTTAAGTACATTGCCAATCACAAAAATCATCGGCCCGCCAAAATACGTCAGTTTTGAAGAAAACAATCGTGCATTAAGAGTACCTTCAGAACGTTACTTGACAATGCTCCGAGAATTGTTCACATCAGCACTTGAAGATCACCGTCTTTAAAGCATGTGGTTCTCACAAGATAGCTCTCACAGCAAAAAATGGACGGATTTCTTGAAAAAAGATTGTATTCAAGAAATTTGACTTATCCCGCTGCATCAATGTCTAACGACGTTCGAAATCCGAACCAACCAGGAATATAGTAATGCTATAGGAATACCCTTTTCTTTAACTCTTTTTCAAATATGTCATGCAAGCCACGCGATGCTGATGTCTTCAGAGTTAAATCAATAGTTTGGTCTGCCATTGAGTTCCCCTCAAAAGTATAGGCAATATAAAATCCATCAACAATAAAAGTTTGTTTGTGTTGATTTGCTAATATTAAAATAATGTTTGCGAACGACAATCTGCTGTATCATTAAAAAGTTACATCGTTAACGACTCAATATCAACTTTGTTTGCTGGAAACTATATAATACTGGGTGAAAAGGGATATGCTGTTGCCCCATCTGTAACATTCCCTAACACGCGGGGCAGAAATTTTAATCGTTAACGAGCGACCCATTATCAACTTTGTTTGCTGGAAACTATATGATACTGGGTGAAAGGGATATGCTGTTGCCCCATCTGTAACATTCCCTAACACGCGGGGCAGAAATTTTAATCGTTAACGAGCGACCCA
>CM022879.1:9374808-9393452 GCA_012654025.1 Pachypsylla venusta | reverse complement strand
TTAGATTTAATTATTGGTATATTATCTAATAAGTTCAAATTTTTCATTTGTTTCAAGCTGGTTGTTGAAAACAACTCTACCACTTTCTACTGCTTTATTGATTTCCAGCGTTTGGTTATTAGATTTAATTATTGGTATATTATCTAATAAGTTCAAATTTTTCATTTGTTTCAAGCTGGTTGTTGAAAACAACTCTACCACTTTCTACTGCTTTATTGATTTCCAGCGTTTCATACAGGGACAATTTATAGGGATTTTCTGGTCTTGAGTGTAGAACTTCAATGTTGCAGGCTGTTACTGGTATGTTATTGGTAATCATGAAATTAGCAAATCCGCTTTTTCCCGGATGTTCATTATTTACCGAAGAGAAATGTTCCTTTATTCTGGTGGCAATTGGTCTTGATGTTTTTCCGATGTATTCACCGATGTTGGGGACGGTTATCTTATAGATAAATCTTAGTTTTTGTTTTGGCGATATGTTTACTATAATTTTACTTTGAGTCCAAATACAACCCGAGCCATTTGCTATTCTCTCGGAATATTCTACTTTTGTGTTCGAATATTAGTCGAGGTGTGTTATTTTTTGTCATGACTTTCGTCTGAAAAAAATAACACCAAATGTTTTATCTGGAGAGGGATAGACCATTTCATTTTGACCATTCATAAATTTTGTAAAACAACCTCTTCTATTTACCCAGCGTATATGGCACAACAGTTCCCGATAGATCACTGAAGTTAAGCAACGTCCAAGCGAGGTTGTGCCATGTGGGTGTCCACCTGGGTTCGCGCCTTCGTGATGCTGTCTATTTTTCCGGCCCAAACCAGTTTGGGTGAGGTCAATGTGGGTTGCTGGTTTGCAAGTTTCCAGCGAATGGATGGTGAAATCCCCGTCTTGAATGACCAATAGATGTTAAAAAGACGTTAAGCCAAATTAAAAAAAATATATATATCTTCTACCATTAAACTATTTCGGTCCCTAATGTAAATTGTGAAATCATCAACGAACATTCCGTGACAAACCTCACGAGGGTTAATCTTGTAAATGTCCGCATTGACAATATTACACAGACCGCCAGATAAAATATCAAATCAATCTATCATGATTTGTTTGTATGAAAGACTATTTGTACATATTATTTTTGAACACTCACTACCGCTTTTCAGTTAAACTTTGAAACCACATTAAAGTATGAAAACAATGGGTTTAGTTTTGCGAGCACAAGTAACAGGTAGTAAATGTTTCATGTACCTAACACATTATGAGATAGGGGTGTAGCTTTTACTTTGATAAAACTGTAAACACATTTTATATGCATTCATTCACTCGTGGCGAGATTAACGTTTCCAGAAACTTTCTGCATTTATTTCTATTTATGTTGAACCCGCGTTTTGTTTTTTAAGAAGTTGTGTGCCAGAAAGTAGCCAAAGGAAATGGGTTTACTAAGCTGTACGAGTATGTCTTTGATTTATTTCTAAAATAAATTAGTCTAATGGTTTCAGTTTCCAATACCAAACTTGAGGTCCTCTGGGACGAAATCTCGATTTTCCGTTATTTATCAATGTATGTGTCTTTCTGTGAACAAATCGTCTCAAGAACAGCAGAACTTGTCGTGTCCTAGTAATATGACATACAAAAAACATTTCAAGTCTCCAACATCTGCTATTCCCTTTCTAGGCAGGATTAGTGAAAACCGCACAGGCTTCATTTAATTTCAACAAAATACAATCGTAGCCCGATATTATCGCTCTCTTTGGTATTTTTAATTCATGAAATAGCTCAAACCACAAACCGTAGATACATTTCTATCAAATTTTCTTGTTTTGTCTTTGCCATAAAAATGAGAAACCTACATTGCTTAATTTCAGTGATTCAACGTGATTAAGACATTGCCAATATTAAGTTGTCCTGCCTTATACCACAAAGATCAAAACGATTTAAAAATTGTGTAATAGATTGATTAGAAAATATAAATGGCCAAGAGCTTGAAAATGTTGATTAACAAAACTAATTACCTGATATCCCATATATCCATTCTAAATATTATAATCGACGATGAAGTTCCTCTTTGTGAGTGCCCCCCCCCCCAACCACCGCCAGTACCGCAAACATTCAATTTTTAATGTAATTAGTTTTCATTTCATTTCAATTGAAAATTATGATTAATCAGTCGACGTCATTTTGAAAATTATTTTCTGTTTCAAGGGGATTATGTGCTGTTTTTGTTTTTATCATCTAAGGTTGGTTATTCGAGAAGGGTAAAAACACTCCATTCGGTCTGAAAGTTATAAACCAGGTACCCACATGTTTTATTTATGTTAAAACTACATATAAAATTTCAAGTCTCTATCTTTAGCCGTTAAAAATAAAAACATTCCGTTCCGGGACTATTTAACTTACAAACCGACCACCCACATTAACCTCAACCAGCTTGAGTTTGGCTGACAATAGCCAGAGACACAGAACCAGATGTGTTCCTTGAATGTTCTTGAAACGTCAGAAACATTTTTCGGAAATTTTCAAGGATTCGATAAAAAATTTACCTGCTCCCTTTTTTAAAATTGGTTGCAGCTCTTCATTGAGACTGATTGCAATTATCACTGGGACCTTTGTTTAGATTTTAGATCTACTGTGACGCTATTACCTCGTTACTTTATTTACTATATAATATAATCCCCCCAAAAATACCACTGCGTGCTATAAAAATTCCCCGCCAAGTCATCACCCCAAAAAAGATATGAAATCTTTTTGGGCCCCGCTATCCGCTCTTCCGTTCTTCGAAATACCTAATGACTTTAAATNCTGAGGTGTGTAGATTTTCCTCTGGAAGTAGCTGAAATCGGCAATGTAAGCTGTTGCGTATAATATACTCTTGTTAGCTACCGCATTTTTTTGACTTGGCGGGGCGGAGCGCTACCGCGCTCCCTTATATAATATCCCTTGTTATTGTTTTTTTTTTATTTATTTATTGATGTTCCTTCTTCTTTTCTCCTAATCATTTACTGAACGAAGTGAAGTCTAATTTTATCCCCACGATTTTTCTTTGAAACGTCTGGTTTGTTTGTTCCACAATAACTCTCACATTCTGTGTTCTGTTTAGTTTTTGTAAAGTAAGATTTTTTGATTTAAATTTTCGTCCACCGACTTTTCCAGTTTGGAGAAATAAAATTTATTAATACATTTCTCCAAAGTGAAAAAAATCTTTCCTTCAAAAATCTAAATACCTATTAAAGTTTCCAAAGACATTCCATTTTGTTCATTTATTATGTTTCTTAGATTGGCTATAATTATATTTTCTGTCCTTTTTTTTTTTTAATTTAGCTTAACGTCTCTTTAACATCTATTGGACATTCAAGACGGGGGTTTTACCCTCCATTCGCTGGAAACTTGCAAACCAGCTACCCACATTGACCTCACCCAGCCTAAGTTGGGCCGGAAAAATGAGCCAACGATACGTGGTGTTCCCAAGCGGTCACCGATCCAAGTACTTACCACGCCAGATGTTGCTTAACTTCAGTGATCTGACGGGAACTGGTGTATTCAACGTGGTGTGATCGTTGGCTTATTTTCTGTCCATTACGATCCGAAAAGTGTTAACATTTTCTATCCTGCAAGTTTTAAAATTACTTTCTCTATTTTGTTCACCATATTTTTTTTTCTAAACTTTTTTGCTGTAGGGGGAAAAGAATAAGAAGAAAAATTCCCATTTTTTGTGTGTTAATTTTAAAAACAAAGCATTATTTCTCTCTCTCCCGGTGTGTCTTTTGTGAAATATCTACCTCTGAGTTCAGAGTTAAGTACTTTTTTAAAAACAAAAATGAAAAATAATCAAAAATTTATCACTGTCAAAAGAAAATAATGGTTGAAAATTTACGTTTGTTTGTTGAGTAGCAGCTATCTACAACTTTTTATGATTTCTCACCTGTACAGAGGATATTGAGAAAACCTTTAGTTGAAATCTGCAAACGAAATATAGTCGGAGTCAGTGGACTTTTATACATGGTGTCCCATTTTAAGTGGCCATCTCAAATTATTGTGGCATATTGAATGAAAACTCTCGCCATTTCCTATGCTATGGTTTCTCTTTTTCACTTGTTTGTTAATTTTATAAAAAAAAAAAATCACTCGTGCAATGCATTTCAATATGCCACACGAGTATGACCAAAAAACATTCCCAAAATTGGCGTAAAAAAATTCAACGAAAACATGAAGTGAATAGTCAAATGTACATAGAATTAAATGGGAATCCGAAAATGTAATAAAGTTCAGGTCGTCTCATTTAAGAAAATGAAGTTCACCTCTGACCTTGTTCGACAACCTTGACAAGTCAGCCAAGGTCATCATAATACGTCCTCCGTTTTTTTTTTTTTTGAACATTTGGTCAGAATAAATATTTTTGTCACTCCAACAATGTCGGAATAAATTGAGATGGCCACTTAAAATGGGACACCCTGTATGTATGAAAAAGGAATATATTTTATTTTAACTGGTTGTCTCTATTGAAACTTTTTTTTTTTTAATTTGGCTTAACGTCTCTTTAACATGTATTGACCATTCAAGACGGGGGTTTTACCCTCCATTCGCTGGAAACTTACAAACCAGCTACCCACATTGACCTCACCCAGCCTGGTTTGGGCCGGAAAAATGAGCAACGATACGTGGTGTTCCCAAGCGGTCACACATCCAAATACTCACCACGCCCGACGTTCTTATCTATTGAAATTGATTGCAATTATCACTGCCACCTTTGATGATATTATTGTTGGCTAGTATTTGATTCCTCCGATCCACCACACTGCTTCCTGTCCTATTCAGTCCATACTCAATGCCCTCTAGTATCAAGGGAGTATGTCGGGGACTTTTAAGTTAATGTTTTTATGATTTTCAAGATCATTGGTGCCGAATCTTCTATTCTCTAGCGCCTCACTCAAACAACTGACTCTAGCTTGGCGCCTTAGAGGCATGGCCGTTCTCTTATTTTATGATTAACTTACAAAAAACAGAAAAACGGCCGTAACTCCAAAACGGTTGGGCAATTTTTTTCAAACTATGTCCTAAATTAAGGTTTTCTCATTTTGAGTTGATATGTTACGCCACAAAAGATTTCGGCTGAATTCGTTCAAAAATCGAAAAACTTTGCCGTAATTCGAAAGCGGTTGGACATATTTGAATTCTGATACTTGTCCCGGAGTTTCAGCCTATGTGTTTTTTAGGGAGGTGGGGGGTCCATTCTCATTAAGGTCCATTCTCATGCCGCGCGGTACGACGAACCGCGCGGCACAAGATCTATCTAAATAATGCATATTGTTTACATGACCGCGCGGCACCGTGCTATACTAGTACTACAAACTTATACCGCGCGGTCATGTGAGCCTAGCCTTAATCTCTCCTTAAGCCACATCTGTGGCACGTTGAATACACTAGTTGCTGTTAAATCACTGAAGTTAAGCATCTTCCAGCGACGGTCATGTGAACCTAGCCTTAATCTCTCCTTAAGCCACATCTATGGCACGTTGAATACACTAGTTCCCATTAAATCACTGAAGTTAAGCATCGTCCAACGACGGTCATCAGAACCTAGCCTTAATCTCTCCTGAAGCCACATTTATGGCACGTTGAATACACTAGTTCCCGTTACATCACTGAAGTAAAGCATCGTCCAGCGAGGTTTGACCTCACCCAACCCAGGCTGGGTGAGGTCAATCTGGGTAGTTGGTTTGTTTCCAGCGAATGGAGGGTAAAACCCTCGTCTTGAATGATCAATATATGTTAAAGAGACGTTAAGCTAGAAAAATCCATATTATAAAGTTTAAAATTAGTTGAAACTTTATATTGGTGTATCTGACCCTTTGTGGTCGAGGATTTGGCTATTTTTATTTTCATTTATCCATAAATCTTAAAATTAATTATTGAAAACTAATATTGGAATATTTGACCCTTCTTTATGGACCAGGCTTGTGCAATACATATTATTTACATGCATCATGGACTTTGTCCATTAGAAATCCTCGGCGCTGGCAGTATGTAAAAGTATACAGATAAGCCTCCCCACCTTTAGGCTTTCAAATTTGATAGGAAAAATATAAATTTCCGTTGCCGGTGTTCTCTCCTTCGGAAACCTTTTTTACCTTATTTCTTCTGACCTCTTACCCTTTATTCCCTCAGCAATACTTTCCTTGTACGATAGAATTAAAAAATTATCTTGAATTCTCTCTTCATTTTCAACTCTTTGGAGTCTTAGGAATCGTCTCGAAAAAAATGCCCCATTTCAAAATTCTAATTTTGAGTTTCATGTTATATATGTGGAATCAAAAACTCGATTTGAATGGCATTTTTTCACTTAGCCTTTACGGAGTTTGATGAAATTTGGCATATAGTTCACATGTGGGGTCTGCTGCTGCTCCGAAACGACACTGTCAGTCACATTTATAATACAATTTTAGTATGCATTTACCTCGAAACGTGAATTTGCCGCTGTTACATTTCAAGACATGGCACGACGCGACGTAATGCTGTCATCAGCCACAATTTGACATCTCTGCAGTCTCAACCCTCATTATATTGTTCTTCTTGTTTAACTTTAACTATTCCCATTTCTATTTGTGGTCGGAGAAGCCCTCCTTATTTCTACCATGCTGTATCCTTTCCTTTTTGGCTGCATCCTTTCCTCACTTTCCTGGGATAGTATCAGTTTTAACACCATGCTATCAATGCGTGGGAACTTAATTTGCTGATGACTTTCCATTTTTCGTTTGAGGCAGAGTTTTGCAATTTGCTGATGACTTTCCATTTTTCGTTTGAGGCAGAGTTTTGCAATTTTGCTGATGACTTTCCATCTTTCGTTTGAGGCAGAGTTTTGCAATTTGCTGATGGATTTCCATCTTTCGTTTGAGGCAGGATGTCCTTCCTAAACCTTCTGTATTCTCACGGGGTTAGGTCCGTCACCTAATGTAGCTCTCGTCATAATTCGATTTTTTTTTTTTTTTTTTTAGTGGGTGACTTTTGACTGTTTAAACATTTTTATCGAATGTTTGTTAACAAATTGGTATAAATTATTTCTTAGTTCAAATTACGCAACATGAAAGTTTGTCAACTTTTGTTAAGTGTCTCCCTAATTAATTGTGATGGAACAAAACAAAGCGTGCCAAATACTTTCGACAGAACTTTAATACTATTATTTATGCTTTTAAAATAATTACGTTTAAAAATAATGAACTTAATTCTATTTAATAAGCAAGGTTAACTACACAAATACAGGGTGGGCCTAAAGTATCACCCCACTCTCAGTATCTCGAGAACCGCCCAAGATATCGGCAAGTGGTAAAATACAGTTCACCTTCTTCTTGGGGGGTTAATTTGCGGACATCGACGCGACGGTCAGTACAGTCAGCCCCAACATTGTTAGAAAAGGTTTAGTAGTAATTTGTTTGAAACATCTGGTTGGGAGGCTTTCATTTCATCTATCTACTAATTACGGATCTTGAGATACAGGATGCAAAACATTGCCATTTTCTACAAGGGCCCTATATCTCGAGAACTTCTCTTTTTATTACCTTTAAAATTAATCGTCGCTTGATAGATCAGCTCATTTCAATCAATCTCCCCAAAAATGAGGCTACCTGTATTTTACCCCTTGTCGATAAATTAAGAGGTTCTCGAGATACTGGGGTTGGGATGAGACCTTTGTCTAACCTTGTATACGTATACATATACATTACCTTTCCTTATCGTGTTTTCTTTCTATTTGCGAATAGAAATTTACAATTCTGAGAACTAAATTCTATTTCAGTACAAATCTTCGTACGTTGTTCAAAAGCAACAATATGGTAAGATAGTTTACATCAGATGCAAAATTTCCCATAGCTCGTCCAAATGTATTTTTCGATTTTGTAAATTTTATAATCAACCGTAAAATGTTCGTTCTTTTTGTCTGAATTGAAGTTGTCTCCACCCCACCCCCTACCATCCATCTAAAATTTCGTAACTTACCCCAAAGCCTGAAGGGTACCGAGTGAGATGTAAATTTTCCATATAATGTCAAGTCTAATTATTTGAAAGTTTCCTAACATCTCCCATTGCATCTTTATATTTTGTTCGAAAAACACCCCCGCCCCATCCGATTTAAATATTTATATTCGTTCATTGCTGAATTGACTTGCTCCAAATGAATGTAGCAGAATGGCGGTCATATAAAATTCACAATTTCATATGACCAAATTTCAAATTTGTAGTGCTTTTTATTTCTACAAAAATTAGATAAAAAATAAAAATCCATGGAGTTAAAATTTGGCCGTTTGAAATTTGAAAATTTCAAATGGCCGCCATTTTGTTACATTGATTCTGGTCAAATCAATATGTAAACTAAATAAATGAAGCTTAAAATTATCTTCTTAGATCATTTTAATTTTTGAAAATCGAAATCACGTTTTTAGCGCTAACTCCCAAACTAATGCCTAAACAAAAAAGTCACACCTGTAAAAAGTGAATATTTTTTCATGTTCTTCAACTCCTATTCCCATGATACAAACAACCTGAATCACCCTGTATATCTTGATGACACCTAACAATGGGCTTTGTCTAACCAGTAGAAGGAAGCTTGTAACCGATTATAAAATATTCAATTATGCCTCGATACTTTCTATTTTTACGCTTTTCAAATTCTCATTTTTCATTTTCATTCATTTCAATTTTAGAAACATTAAACATCTCTATTCTGTTGCTTGGAAAACAATGAAAATATCGAAACTCCTGCAGTGAAGCCGCGGCCAAAATTATCAGCAGAGGAGATGCAAAATAATTAATCACTTCCGATTTCAGTACATTTAGAAGAAATTTGTACTTGGTTTGAGTAGGTGGGATGAGGAGCGTCATTTATTTCGTGTCGAGTGAAACTTTGAACGCCATTATAATTCCTATTGACAAAATAAGACAAATTCTTGGTGATTGTGTTGAACAAATTCTGTAATTTTTCATTTTTATACAGGTTTTTGATAAAATTAGACGCTCTAAATATCTAACGATCGGATTGCAATTTCGAAAAAAACGTTGAAACACTTGTTTCTATTTACTAGTGGGATACAATTTCTAGTGTCCTCAAAATTTTGAAATATGGAAACTCTCCCATAGTCGGGATATGAACCAAGGGATTGTAGGCTTGGGTATGTCTTTGGGGGGTTTCATTCCCGATTTCTTGATATCTCCCACCGTATGTGCTGTATCATTGTACCGCTAATAACGTCTTTTTGGTAATAACCACTAAAAGGAAACTGTCTTCAAAATTTCAAGTTTCCCAACCTGGGCCTTGCGTTTTTAAAGTTTATATTTTGACCTCGACGAATCCTTCAAATTGGATGCCTGAGGTTATTTCTGCATTTTTTTTTACTTTCTCTTCCTATAGATATAGAAGATAAACTATTGTAATGGTGCAGAAATTTTGGAAATTTTTTTATTTAAAATATCTCACTTTAGTTTTTTTTTATTTTGACTATATAGAGCTCATCTTAAATATCATGAATTTTATCATGAGATCATTATGAGAGCGTGATTTTAGTTTTGGCGTACAATATTTCATTGAGATCTGAGTAAAAACAAAAAAGTTCTAACCTTCTACCCGTGTTATATTTGAAAATTACTTGGCTCTAAATTAAGTAACGTTTTGAAATTCTCTCCATATTTTAGCGGGAATTTCATCATCAGGTCCACACTAAATGTTAACTCACAAATGTAAACAAAACTTTAACGAAAGAAAATGGCTGACGTTCACATTCAACCCCAAACTTGACAGCAATAAGACTATAGTATCGCTCGTTCTTCACTCTCTTATTTCGTTGGTTGTTGAGTTGACCTAAATGTTTATTCTTCAACAATTGTGTCTCCATGTGCTTTGTGTTTCTCCTTTAACATTGGTTTTCCTAATGGATTTGTTCTAATTTATAAAACACATCCATTTTGTTAATCTCCTCCATATCTATGTCACTTGTTGCCTATGTTATTGTTCATAAACCCTTTTCATTGGCAACAATAGCTTCAGCAGTATCGTCAGCATGTTTCTCCTTTTCTTTTCTCATTCTGTGGTGGATTCTGAGAGTTCCATTGTATTTTTCTTTTAGATTTGTTTCTTATTTTTGCCCCACATTTTCAGCTTGTGTCTCTTTTCTTTCAATATTGTTTACTTTGATAAAAGAACTTCTTTGTGGAACATGGATTACCAAAGTTGTTGGTACACGAGTGACATGAGTAAAATTAAAGTTTACGAGGTACATAATAGTTAGTATGTACTCGTAATACGAGTGACATGAGTCAAATCATTTATTCATCTAATTAAAGTTTACGAGGTACATAATAGTTAGTATGTACTCGTAATACGAGTGACATGAGTCAAATCATTTATTCATCTAATTAAAGTTTACGAGGTACATAATAGTTAGTATGTACTCGTAATACGAGTGACATGAGTCAAATCATTTATTCATCTAATTAAAGTTTACGAGGTACATAATAGTTAGTATGTACTCGTAATACGAGTGACATGAGTCAAATCATTTATTCATCTAATTAAAGTTTACGAGGTACATAATAGTTAGTATGTACTCGTAATACGAGTGACATGAGTCAAATCATTTATTCATCTAATTAAAGTTTACGAGGTACATAATAGTTAGTATGTACTCGTAATACGAGTGACATGAGTCAAATCATTTATTCATCTAATTAAAGTTTACGAGGTACATAATAGTTAGTATGTACTCGTAATACGAGTGACATGAGTCAAATCATTTATTCATCTAATTAAAGTTTACGAGGTACATAATAGTTAGTATGTACTCGTAATACGAGTGACATGAGTCAAATCATTTATTCATCTAATTAAAGTTTACGAGGTACATAATAGTTAGTATGTACTCGTAATACGAGTGACATGAGTCAAATCATTTATTCATCTAATTAAAGTTTACGAGGTACATAATAGTTAGTATGTACTCGTAATACGAGTGACATGAGTCAAATCATTTATTCATCTAATTAAAGTTTACGAGGTACATAATAGTTAGTATGTACTCGTAATACGAGTGACATGAGTCAAATCATTTATTCATCTAATTAAAGTTTACGAGGTACATAATAGTTAGTATGTACTCGTAATACGAGTGACATGAGTCAAATCATTTATTCATCTAATTAAAGTTTACGAGGTACATAATAGTTAGTATGTACTCGTAATACGAGTGACATGAGTCAAATCATTTATTCATCTAATTAAAGTTTACGAGGTACATAATAGTTAGTATGTACTCGTAATACGAGTGACATGAGTCAAATCATTTATTCATCTAATTAAAGTTTACGAGGTACATAATAGTTAGTATGTACTCGTAATACGAGTGACATGAGTCAAATCATTTATTCATCTAATTAAAGTTTACGAGGTACATAATAGTTAGTATGTACTCGTAATACGAGTGACATGAGTCAAATCATTTATTCATCTAATTAAAGTTTACGAGGTACATAATAGTTAGTATGTACTCGTAATACGAGTGACATGAGTCAAATCATTTATTCATCTAATTAAAGTTTACGAGGTACATAATAGTTAGTATGTACTCGTAATACGAGTGACATGAGTCAAATCATTTATTCATCTAATTAAAGTTTACGAGGTACATAATAGTTAGTATGTACTCGTAATACGAGTGACATGAGTCAAATCATTTATTCATCTAATTAAAGTTTACGAGGTACATAATAGTTAGTATGTACTCGTAATACGAGTGACATGAGTCAAATCATTTATTCATCTAATTAAAGTTTACGAGGTACATAATAGTTAGTATGTACTCGTAATACGAGTGACATGAGTCAAATCATTTATTCATCTAATTAAAGTTTACGAGGTACATAATAGTTAGTATGTACTCGTAATACGAGTGACATGAGTCAAATCATTTATTCATCTAATTAAAGTTTACGAGGTACATAATAGTTAGTATGTACTCGTAATACGAGTGACATGAGTCAAATCATTTATTCATCTAATTAAAGTTTACGAGGTACATAATAGTTAGTATGTACTCGTAATACGAGTGACATGAGTCAAATCATTTATTCATCTAATTAAAGTTTACGAGGTACATAATAGTTAGTATGTACTCGTAATACGAGTGACATGAGTCAAATCATTTATTCATCTAATTAAAGTTTACGAGGTACATAATAGTTAGTATGTACTCGTAATACGAGTGACATGAGTCAAATCATTTATTCATCTAATTANAATAAACAAAAATCCCACTGACCGATCGAAGGGGAAAATATTTATCTGAGACCTCAGATGAAACCTCACATCGGGTTCAATGAAAACCTGCCTGTTAACTCTCATAACTTACTAGTATCCTCCGATCGCGGCTTCGCCCGCGCATATTTTAAATCATGGATCATGCTATCTCTCGCTGAAATGTATTTCTTATTGGGATTGTTTACTTTTCGCTATTTCTACCCGTTAAAATTAAAATTTTGCAAAATCCTTTCTTAGTGCACACTTTCATGGTGCAACGAAGGTCCCTGCCAAATTTCAAGTCTGTAGCATTAATATAGTTTCGGCTCTACGTTAATCAGTCACTCTGGACATTGCCTTTTATATATAAAGATAACCACCAGAGGTTTATCAGGATGGGGACAATTATATCGATATTATTTTCTGCTCGACTGATCGAATTTTTAAATCGGAACAAATAGATCGATATGCCTTTATATATCGCCAAAATTATCGGATAAAAATGGAGTTAGATTCTAACCATTTGAGAACAAATTTGGCTTACTGGTAGAGTTCCTGTCTAATTTGCTTCAAAAGAAAATTTAGTTCCCGGAACATCAACTGTTTGTCTTCTTTATGTTTCTTTCCTATGAGATCTCTTCCAAAGTATAATTTACTAATATTAATCCTAGATTATTTAAGATGATTTGTGATTTTCTAAGTTTTTTTTTGTTCACTTTGGCATAAGAAAAATATTCTCGGTGTGGCCAAGTGGTCTACAATTCGCGGAACTATATTAATTTGTCATTTGCAATTAGCGCACTCCCCTTTGTACACAGATGGGTCTGCTTGTTTGTAGAATGTGCGGTCAATTAAAAAGTGCATATTGGAGACATCATCAGGGGAAATTGCATCATTTGATCCCAAAATCAAATATAGATTATGCAAATTTCTTTTGAAATTTCAATCACTTTTGTACAATAGAGTGGGGTTATTTGTGTGCATATGTAGTTTTATGAAATTGATGCATTTTTATCTCTTTCATATCACTATAATGTATCGTGAAGAGTCATGTCGCGTTCATACTGGGTCCGCGGGAAGAAGGACCTGTTTTGAAATAGCCATTATTTCATTACGAGAGGTATAACATTAAAGTGTTATTGTTTGTGTTAACGCAAGCTATGTAAATGTGGGGCCGTGCAGGGTCCAGAACATTG
Organism: Pachypsylla venusta; assembly: GCA_012654025.1. Classification (NCBI taxonomy): domain Eukaryota; kingdom Metazoa; phylum Arthropoda; class Insecta; order Hemiptera; family Aphalaridae; genus Pachypsylla; species Pachypsylla venusta. The sequence continues at coordinate 9,379,984 of CM022879.1, read as the reverse complement.
GCCAGTCTGCCACAATCTACCCTGCGCAATGCTCATGTGCATACGAAGATCTCTTTGTAGAAAATGACAATACCATTATCGCTGCGCTAACCACGCTGCTAACCATTGAACAATTCAGATATGAACGGTTGAACGGATACGTAAAGACGCATTTTATTGCATTGTTACGCCTCTTGTGGGTATCAATCACAACATTACAAAGGCCACTACACAAAATCATCACAGTCTTTTTTTCTCTCTTGTGATGCCGCTACAGGTCGCCACTCGCACTTTATATAGCAACCAAGCACAGTTCCGAAAAATATTTCGAACTGGGTCTCCCGCGTGCAAAGTCAGTCTAGCCAGAGGGGCTACTGAAAAATAGTAATATCATTATTACTTAACAAATTTGGACATCCTATTGTTATTGGTATCTTGATTTATGAAAAGGATACACTTTCTTTTCACTTCGAGTCGAGTTTCTCTACTACTTTAAGACATTTCCAGGGAAACGAAGCAGATAAAACCCCGTGTCGGAGTGAAAAATAAGTGAATCCCCGTCAGAAATAACGATACTGTTTTGCAGAGTTATCACTCTTGAGTCAAAGTTTGCCACTAGTTTTTCATTGTGTGCGACATGCTTCACTGCGCTGAAGGACATATATTCCATGACTTCCTGAATATCTTGGGAAGTGTCTTTTTCCATTAGGTCTTCTATATGGCCTGCCCTCAGTTGCAAATGTAACTTGCACGTGTGTGTATTGTTCTCAAGTTTGTGTCATTTCAGTATAAATAATATAGAAAAAATAATACAAAATGTATTTATAAGTTACTATCTCACCAACCCTAATTGACACAGCAATCCGCAGTAGCATTTATGTTTAACCCACACTTGGGCTAAAACTATATATGAACTTTTTATAGCTTTCAATCAAAACACAACAGAAAATACACATTTTTTAAAAAAAAGAAAGTAGGTCAAATAAACCAAAACTTTCTGCTGCTTTCAAATTAAAAATCCATTTATAGTTTAAATTGTATGTTATAGATATTTTTTCAAAACTGGGTTACATATTTTTAATTGTTTGTTTATTAAATTGATATTTTATTTCATTGTACTGTTTTTTTCCGATTGATCATGGAGGTAAAGTAATTTGTAAAGAATCACTGAGGTGTTTTAAGGGTCCTAACCGCCCATTGACAGTAATGGAATGAGTAATTTTTTCAGCTTAGTCGAATTTATTAGCTTCGGTTGTAGAGATTCTTTTAAACAAAATATTTGTGTTTTGTCGCAAATATTGGAAAACTTGTCTTCGAACTAAGATAGAGTGGATTAAAATCTTTTTAATCGCGAGAGAGGGTCATTCTCGGTCATTTGTTGACATATTTTACCGTTTGCGCTGTGAAGGGGTACAATTTCTTTCTTATTTAGTACCTACATTGTAAGTGGAATCTTAGTTTAAATTTTCTACTGATAGCCATCAGTCAGTCAATCAATCAGTTACCAACTGGGCTTTTGCGTGATATAAGTACAGATGTAAATAAATTGTACGCAAAGCCGTATCTTCCTTTAGTCCAGGCATTTGGCAGGCTCCGGATGATGATATTATATCAATTAGCAATGACAGCTTTCGGCTGATGACAGGAAAATATAGGTTATTATATCAATTAGCAGTGACAGCTTTCGGCTGATGACAGGAAAATATGGGTACACTTCACATATTTTTCCCGTGGTTTTCTAGAAACCTTAAAACTGCACTTTGTGACGTGGAGAAATATATCACAGTTCTACACTGGGAAAAAATTGAATTACCGTTTACAACCTTCGTCTTCGGTTGTAGTAGTAGCTTTATAAGACCCGAACTGTGATATTGCTACTTTTAGAAAAGTGAACCGAATTTGAGATTTGGTGCCCGAAAGTACCCCAGATGAAAATAGCCCCATGAGGTCCAAAATTTGTCGATGATATGTTGCAAAGTGTCACGGTTTTAAATTTCATCAAAATCAGGCCTACGTTTAGGTTCTAGAGGGTCACCCTAAAGTGACCCCTTTTGACACATAAAGTGACACACCCCAGAGGGTGCTTTCTTCAAAGTTAAGGTTTTGGCTTTAATTATGGCTCAAGGAATATTGTGGCCAAATAGCATCAAAATCGGATAAATAATAAAGGCTATAGATGCGCGAACAAGATTTTTGCGGACGGACGGACACACATATTTTCTTGACCCATTTTAATTCCACGAATTCCTCATAATTCGTCCGAAAAGCAAAAAAAAAAAAGGACATCGAATTTTTTCTCCAATACAATACTTTACTTACCGTATATCGGAAGATAAAGTAAAAAAAAAATATTTTCGTAGAAGTATTACGCAAACATATTCTGACGGGATCAACGGCAGAACTTAAAATACTGACTAAATGATAGAGCTTAATTTAGACCTTTGTTCTTCGTTTCTTTCCGTAAATTGATTTTTCTTTCTTTATTTTTTAAAAAAAATATATCTATATTTTATTTGCTATTTTGGTCATTGACTAGCTAGAACTTTGGTACAATTCGAAAACATTTAATCCTATTTCTGAGGATTACCTAATAGTAAGTCAACCATAAACTATACTTAAGTATAATTGGAAAGCATGAAATAAATTTGTTCAGGGTGGTTGAATGAATTACTTTAGTCTGGTACAGATTCCTTTGGGGCTGTACGAGATAATCTGCAATACTGTGTACTGAAAAGATAACGAACATTTCGGAATCATTGTCATTGGCTTTGTCTTAATCCTTTTCAACAGGAATAATTCTCGTGTCTTTCATATAGAATCAAACGATTGAATAAAAAGTTTATTTGTAAGATTTTGGATTTAATTCTTATGGTCTTTGTTGAGATAGCCCTTCAAAGTTGTTGGACAAATTCAAAGCTATTTGAGAAATATTATGTTATTGGACAACTTAATAGTTATTTGAAAAACATAATGTTATTAGACAAATTCAAAGTTATTTGAGGAATTCAAATTTCTTGGACAAATCAAAGTTATTTGGGGAATTCAAATTTTTTGGACAATTCAAAGTTTTTTTGAGGAATTTAAATTTCTTGGACAAATCAAAGTTATTAGTGGAATCCAAATTTCTTGGACAATTCAAAGTTTTTTTGAGGAATTCAAATTTCTTGGAAAAATCAAAGTTATTAGAGGAATTCAAATTTCTTGAACAATTTAATGTTATTTGAGAAATTTGAAGTTCTTGGACACATCGTCCAAATATTTTCTTTCTTTATTTTCTTTCCCCAAAAGTGTGTTCATCCTGTACGGCGTATTTCCTTACAAGAAAATAGGAAGAGTAAAACCTATTTCTTCCTAAGTCATAACAATGAAATACTCAGACGGTGAACTTTTGATATTTTGTTCGATTCCATCCATACAAAGAAAAATTCTATAATAATATTTCGGAAGTGCTAAGAAGCTTTTCGTTTCTATTTAGAAGAAAATTGAAAATTTGTGGTGAAAAAAAGAAGTTTAAACCAGATCATTTACACCGGAAATACATTACAGGAAGATGGATGAAAATATTGAGACCAGATCATAAGCACATAAGGAAATATATTACAGGAAGGAAATATATTACATAAGGAAATCTATTACAGGAAGTTTAATGAAAATATTGAGACCAGATCATTACCACCCGAAATATAGTACGGGAAGTTTGATGACAATATTGAGGGCAAATCATTTACACCGGAAATATATTACAGGAAGATTGATGAAAATATTGACACCCGTTCATTAACACCGGAAATATAGTACGGGAAGTTTGATGAAAATATTGAGACCAGATCATTAACACCGGAAATATAGTACGGGAAGTTTGATGACAATATTGAGGCCAAATCATTTACACCGGAAATATAGTACAGGAATATTGATGAAAATATTGAAACCAAATCATTAACACCGGAAATATAGTACAGGAAGNAAAGATGTGTGTTAATAAATAAGTTAAGTAAGTATGTGGCTGTCTACGAGCACATATATTTGTTTTTTCGTGCATAATATGCAAAGATGTGTGTTAATAAATAAGTTAAGTAAGTATGTGGCTGTCTACGAGCACATATATTTGTTTTTTCGTGCATAATATGCAAAGATGTGTGTTAATAAATAAGTTAAGTAAGTATGTGGCTGTCTACGAGCACATATATTTGTTTTTTCGTGCATAATATGCAAAGATGTGTGTTAATAAATAAGTTAAGTAAGTATGTGGCTGTCTACGAGCACATATATTTGTTTTTTCGTGCATAATATGCAAAGATGTGTGTTAATAAATAAGTTAAGTAAGTATGTGGCTGTCTACGAGCACATATATTTGTTTTTTCGTGCATAATATGCAAAGATGTGTGTTAATAAATAAGTTAAGTAAGTATGTGGCTGTCTACGAGCACATATATTTGTTTTTTCGTGCATAATATGCAAAGATGTGTGTTAATAAATAAGTTAAGTAAGTATGTGGCTGTCTACGAGCACATATATTTGTTTTTTCGTGCATAATATGCAAAGATGTGTGTTAATAAATAAGTTAAGTAAGTATGTGGCTGTCTACGAGCACATATATTTGTTTTTTCGTGCATAATATGCAAAGATGTGTGTTAATAAATAAGTTAAGTAAGTATGTGGCTGTCTACGAGCACATATATTTGTTTTTTCGTGCATAATATGCAAAGATGTGTGTTAATAAATAAGTTAAGTAAGTATGTGGCTGTCTACGAGCACATATATTTGTTTTTTCGTGCATAATATGCAAAGATGTGTGTTAATAAATAAGTTAAGTAAGTATGTGGCTGTCTACGAGCACATATATTTGTTTTTTCGTGCATAATATGCAAAGATGTGTGTTAATAAATAAGTTAAGTAAGTATGTGGCTGTCTACGAGCACATATATTTGTTTTTTCGTGCATAATATGCAAAGATGTGTGTTATTAAATAAGTTACGTAAGTATGAACCTGTCTACGAGCACAGAATTATCTTATTGCACAATACATATCTTTGCATATATGCAAACAAATACATATGTTCCTATGGGAGTCCGCAGATTGAGTAATTGACCGACTCCCATAAGAACATGTGAATTTGTTTTTTCTTTCATATATGCCAAGTTCTAAGATGTGTGCTATGCAATAAGATAAGTATATGTGGCTCTCTACGAGCAC
>CM022879.1:9322339-9362723 GCA_012654025.1 Pachypsylla venusta | reverse complement strand
AACGCTCATTTACTCGTATTTGACAAATCGCTGTCGTGTTCTTCAATGTACCTACCAGAAAAAATCGAGAGAAAGAACTTGGTTTGACTTTTTATTTTTCATTTTTCGTTTTCATTTTTTTCGCACATATTTGCTCTTTTGCAAACAAAAAGTTTGGAAATTTGTTTCCTACCTATGCGACTTTTCAAATTAATGAAATTTTTACATCTCTTTTCCTTCTCTGAAAAATAGAGCGCATGTCGTTGCTTGGAGATATATATATGAAACAAGGCAGAAAAATAAGCTAAAGTTGCCAAACTTAATATAAGTTTTTTCACTCTACATGTTCATATTCGAAAATAATAATAAAAGTTTTTTGTTTAACCCACGTGGGGTTGTTTTAGAAGTGCCGCTTCTTGGAGGAATGTGATATACTTGAGTTTTTCTTCTTGCAAGTTGTTCGTTACTCGTAGAAGTGAAAAGTTATCCCAAAAGAAAATCTTATCTCCTCGTTCCTGTTAAATAAAATCGATCAACCTTGAGTTGCATTCAGAAGGTTCCGTTCCATTAATTCATTAGTGTTCTTTTAATGCTGTGATGGCATGGCTTCGTTTCTATAGTCTCGTTTGCTGAGATTACCGCAACGTAAGGCTCACAAGATTTGAATGAATTGATAAATGAAACAGAAATCTTATAAAATTATACTAAATAAGGTTGCACTTTATATATGAAAGTCATCAATTTTCTTGTATCAATGTTTTGTTTATATTTTAGTTGCAATTCAGTGTCGAACTGAAGGTGATAAGACGGTCTTAAATGTTTATGACATCTGACTAAAACTATAGATGGTGTTTTTGTGTTTTTATGGAGTCGGTAGCTCCTCACTTGTGGACTGTATCTAAAAGGTCGCCGGTTCGGCTAATGTAAAAAATATAACATTGAAAAAACATTTAAACAATGTACACTTAAAATGTTGTGAAAACTTACCCGCTGGATGTTTCAATTAACTTAAATTAATTAAACTACAAACCTTTCCCCAGGATTAGAAGGATGGATGGTAGAATAAGGAAAATTGGGAAGGTTTAGATATAATATTGAATCTGGGTTTGTCCGTTTGTCACACTTTAAATGTTATGGAATAATTAAATAATACTATGAAATAATGAATAAATATTTGTAAATGTAAAACAAATATTAAAAGTATAATGTTTGCGAAACAATGAAATTTCAATTAGCAATAATGATTGCAGAATAATTATGTTGATGAAATATTTAAATGAAAAATATTATTTAAAATCACGATTATTAAATTGTAATAAATGAAAAATTGAGATCAGAATAACACATATATATGCTACGATGATGATAATTCGACTGACTGAAACAAAGGTATCCTTTTTGTAAATACCTGTCAATATCTGAGCAACCAAATTAATGTATTTCATATTAATGATTATGTAATCATTAATAAAAAACAGATGGAATGTCATTATTTTCATACACATACAATAAAAAGGCCAAGAATATTTTTTGTTTGTCTCAATGAATGAAAGTATGCCAAATCTAAAACCGTACTCCAATACTAAAGCCGCCATTTTCTTTTATCAATTTAAGTCTTGTGATTTTTGAAATGAGGTTTGTTATGAATGAGTTTTTTTTGCTTAACGTCTATTTAACATCTATTGTTGGTCATTCGAGACGGGGGTTTTACCTTCCGTTCGCTGGAAAATAGCTTCCCACATTGACCTCACCCAGACTGGGTTGGGCTGGAAAAATAGCCAGAATCACGGGGGCGCGAACCCACGTGGACACACACATGGCACCTCGCTGGAAGTTGCTTAACTTCAGCGATCCAACGGGAACTGGTGTATTCAACGTGCCATAGACACTGGTAAGAGGGAATTCTTTCTTCTTTGATCACAAGGTATGGGCCACATTGTCTACCTGATGAAATCTGTTATTATGGTTGTGGTTGAAAATATTTCAAATGAATTTTGGCAGCCAGCGTCTATGACACGTTGAATACACCAGTTCACGTTAGATCACTGAAGTTAAGCAACGTCCAGCGATGTTGTTCTATGTGGGTGTCCACTCGGGTTCGCGCCTTTGTGATGCAGGCTATTTTTCCGGTCCAGCCCAGGCTGGGTGAGGTCAATATGGGTTTGCAAGTTTCCAGCGAATGGATGGTAAATCCACCCATCTTCAATAACCAATAGATGTTAAAGAGACGTTAAGCCAAATTAAAAAAAAAAAAATTGGCAAAATTATCTATGGCAACTACCTACTCGTCTCCATATTTCATGAAAAAATGTTTTAAATTAAATTTGGCGATATTATTCATTGCAACTACCCTTGTCCATATTTTATGGTGTTTAAAAATATTTTAAAAGCACGCGGGTAATGGGTAATTAGCAACGAGCACATAATTAAGCTGAGAGTTGTAATTGCTTAATGACAATTTATTGTCTCTTATTTTTATTTTTCATAAAAAAAATTGTTCACTTTTCAAATAAACATAATTTTCCTCTCTCCTCCTCCCCTCCCCTTTCTTCTTCATTATGCTCCTTCGTTCATTCCTCTTCCTAGCTCCCTTTCCGTCCTTATTTAGAAGAAGAAACCCTTAATTAAAATTAGAATAAATAGAAAAAAAGAAAATTAAGTAAAAAGGACTAAAAAAAATAAACAAAACAAAGACATTTAATTCAAAATACCGGGTGTTATGCATGAAGCCCTGGCCTTTAGCCAGACTCCCCGTAAAATATGGTCGCGGAGAGGGATAGCGATGTGACTAAAAGTAATGTCGAGCTTTAAGTAAACACCAAAACACTAAAGTAAAAATTTAACCAATCAAATTTGGCCATTAAAACGAAAAATGCTCCAAAGAGTATGATTGAAAACATAGCTCTTTGTAATAACCTGGGCACAAACTTTTGCCCACAATCAAACAAAGGAGTACGATTGAAAATAAGGAATACGATTGAAAACATAGTTCTTTGTAAAAACCTGGGCACAAACTTCCGCCCACAGTCAAACCAAAGGAGTAAGATTGAAAACATAGTTCTTTGTAAAAACCTGGGCACAAACTTCCGCCCACAATCAAACCAAAGAAGTAAGATTGAAAACATAGTTCTTTGTAAAAACCTGGGCACAAAATTCCACCCACAACCAAACCAAAGGAGTACGATTGAAACCATAGTTCTTTGTAAAAACCTAGGCACAAAATTCCACCCACAATCAAACAAAGGCGTACGATTGAAAACATAGTTCTTTGTAAAAACCTGGGCACAAAATTCCACCCACAACCAAACCAAAGGAGTACGATTGAAAACATAGTTCTTTGTAAAAACCTAGGCACAAAATTCCACCCACAATCAAACAAAGGAGTACGATTGAAAACATAGTTCTTTGTAAAAACCTAGGCACAAAATTCCACCCACAATCAAACCAAAAGAGTACGATTATATATAATATAACCAAATCCTTTATACCGTTATAAAAATCCTACCACCTTAAACCTACAAGCAAAGCAATAATCCTACAATTGGCAAGTTCAAAATGACTCCAACATAAAAGTAAAACCCACTGGAAGGTCAAGAAAGGGATGGGAAGATGGAAGGAATTACATCTAGCGCAAATTTAACGTTGAGACCGGTGCAAACTGAGAGAACATGGGCCTAGGCAGTGGATCAAGAATGTTTCTGAAGCTAAAGACGCCCATAGTCTATAAAAGTTCGAAAGCTGCCGAGTTAGTAAGTAAACATCAAATAGAGTATATCATTAATTTTGGGTCAACAATTACGGCCGCCAAACTTATTTTTGTTTCTGTTGTTGTACATTTCTAGATACACAAAGTATGATGAAACGTAAAACATAAAAGGTTCATTATTTCGTAAACCAAAAAATATTCAGAGCACAAAACCTTTGAAAACACTTGTTAAAGCTCTATCAAATAAAGAAATGACGAAACCACTCGACTTTAAATTGCAGAACAAACAGTCAAGTGTTTTTGACATTTTTTGCTAAAAATATTGCCAATTAGGTGTTTTTTTGTTTTAGACACTTTACCCGAAAGCAAAAACTATGTCCTAGGCGTTTATTTCTCGGAACATGTTTCTTCAAATGCCTCCAAGTATATTTTTAGATTTTCGAGCGGATGATTTGCCGGTCACAGCACTGTCACTGCATAGGCATATAGTGGGTTGCTCCTTAAGTGGGTTCTAGTTCTAACTCCACAATTTTTCTTTAAACTACAGAACTACTAGTGTATTTAACGTGTTAGTTAGGTTTAGGTTGTCCATTTCAAACTGCTCCCTTTGTGAATCTTTTACCATCAGCAGCAATCAGATTTCAAGCTTTATTACCATTTTTACAAATTTTCTTTTTCCTATATCATCCTGTATTTTGGTTTGAACAAAAAATTTAATTTCATTTTTATTATTAGATTTAGGAAAGAAATAAAAGTTTTAGGTCTTTGCAAAGGAAACTTAATATAGAAGATATCTAATCAAATTAGGTATTCGAAAGTTTTGGATTTATCATTTGTGAGACACAGGGATGTCTCCAGCGGGGGACATCACACGTCTTTTCTTATCCATAAAAGTAGAAGACCAACAAATGGACTGAAATTATTGATGTCGAATTTTCAACGTTACAACACGTTTAGCCGTCCTCTGAATCTCAAGTTTCGTTGAACGACAGGATTTCTATGTAAAAAGTTTAGGATACATAGCAAGTTTCAAGGCTCTACAGGATTTGAACACTGCCAATGATTCACTCAATTTCAACTAAAAGTTTCATGGTCGCTCCATGCATGCATAAAATTTAGATGCATAGCAAATTTTGATTTTTGAGCTCGTACAGTTCTTTTTCTAGTCGTGGAAATTACTAAAAAGTGGTAAAAAACGATAACAGTGTATTACGGAAACACAACGAAAAATATTGAAGTTTAAAAGTACTATATCTTCACTTGACTAAAAATTAATTAGATGTTAAATTGAGCTAACTAGTTTCATGTTCTCCTGAACACATCATCAGAGCTTCTCATATATTTTTAGTCAAGTGAAGATATAGTACTTTTAACCTTCAATATGGTTTTACTTGACATATACGTATAGTATCCCAATATAACGAATGTACAACGGAAAATTTTGTGGCGCGTTTAATGCTCCATTTTGACATACAAAGAAAATGGTGTTCAAGGGGTGGTTTCTCTTTGCAGACCGTACTCGTATTCTTTAAATCTGCAAAGCATAAAACGCTAAGAGTAGATTGATTTCAACCAAAAGTTGGGTGTGCGTCCTAGGATTAAAATTGGCATACCTACATAACAAATTTCAAAGTACTTACCGTTCTTGAGATATCTTGTTCAAAGACACACACGAACGTATTTTGGAATTGAAAACTCGGTAATATCTTTGGAAGGGCTGTATGTGTGAATTTTATATTTTGCATGGTAATCTAAGGTTACAAAACCTTCTTTCAGAGTGGGGCCAATTTCCAGGTCCGGTCCCTATGTCGGTCGGGTCCAGTGGGGCAAATTATATTTTTAAAATACGAACTCCCCTCTTGCGAAACATAATTGAAATTTCTTTCAAATTATACATTCCATTGAATGTATAATTTGAAATTTTATTTTAAAAAAATATAATAAAAAATATTATTTCTTTATTTATCACATGACATACGTTCATGGTAGTAGTTTTAAGAGCCAATATGACCGGGAACAAACCATGTTCCTGAGGTCATATTGATTCTGCATCATTCTGTAATCAGATCTTCTTTTGATGACTTTTGGTTGTGTTTTCTCCATTTTGGTGCTTGATGTTGTTACCTTCACACTTTTTAACTCTTTGCCTGAGTGGTCCACGGTGGAATAAATCTGTGTGTTGACCACACTCAGACATTAAGGGTCTCAACTATGTAAAAATAATGGCCAGTATTCTTTTCTTTCGATATGAAAAGTGAATTTTCTCTTGTTTGGCGTTAGAGATGGCATTAAATCTTTTTTGCAAAAGAAATATGTATACAGGGTGGTCCATTTTAATTTACGACGTCTCAATATCTCCGGAACTGTTGCGACTACAAAACATCCATTCTGAACCAAATGTCACGATATCAAAGGGGACATGTGGTGACGTTATAGATCTATCAAGGTATTGTCCTTCAATGTTATTACCGGGCTAACTTTTGTTTTACAAAATTTAATGTCCCATTTTTTTTTTTTACATAGAAATTTCCTTCAAATTATACATTCCATTGAATATTTTATTATTATTATTATTATTTTATTTATCACATGACATACGTTCATGGTAGTAGTTTTAAGACCCAATATGACCGGGAACAAACCATGTTCCTGAGGTCATATTGAGTCTGCATCATTCTGTAATCAGATCTTCTTTTGATGANTTTTTTTTTCTAGTCACTAAAAAACGAGCAAGGATGTAGGACGAAAAGGGGGATTCAGGCGAAAGCCGGTAGGTGCCCCCTCTCAACCGCCCACGAGGGCTTAGGTAGGATAAAAAAAAATCTTCTTTTGATGACTTTTGGTTGTGTTTTCTACATTTTGGTGCTTCATGTTGTTACCTTCACACTTTTTAACTCTTCGCCTGAGTGGTCCACGGTGAAATAAATCTGTGTGTTGACCACACTCAGACATTAATAAAATTCTTCATTGAGGATACAATCGAATGATGACAATGAAAAATATATTTTTTTGTCAAAATTTCCGAGCAAAGATATGAATGATGCTTGATTTTCATTATGTATAGTCCTTGATGTTGATTTTTTAAATCTTAATTATTCATTGTTAGAGCATCCATCTTCAGATTTAAAATGAATATTTTACTTTGCTTTCACCCTAAAAAAATAACGGCCAGTCCAAACCAAAAGTTTTCAGTTTCCAATTAAATTGTCACTCAATCCCCATAAAATCTCTGGGGCTAGAGTTGTGCTGTCGAGACACTGTCTCAAGTAAAACTTAATTTTTAATTAAATAAAAGATACGAGCATTTTTCTTCTTCTTCTCTTCTCGTGCTTCATTTTGTCCAGAAAGGTTTTCCTTTTAGAACTGCGTGTGTTGTCAGCAAAATTCTCTTTCTTTCATTCCTATGTCTCTTGTCTCGTTTCACAACAAATTAATCAAGACCACGTTGAATTATCTCCCTACATATTTGATAGCTTGTTTTAGAAATGGCATTAACCCTAGCATTGCCAAGGGGGGGGGATACAAAGTACCCGCGTTTTAGCAAAAAGCTTATAGTAATCAATTTATGATACTTATTTTAATGAAACCTTTAATAATTGTCCCAAACAATATTTTCTATCATAGAATATAAAAATATGTATGTTCTAAGCCTTCTAAGGGATGATATTGAAGACAAACTTTGGGTGTGGGTACTTTATACAATGCATGTAACCAATACATTGATTGTCTAAAGCTACAATTAAAAGCTACCATAAATAGTCTAAAGTGTCTAAAATGTCTAATTATGTACCACATGCAAGAAATAAGTGTGTGTAAACACTGTCAAAAGACATTTGTCTGTGTAGGATGTCAGGAAGGACAAAATTCTGGTTCAGAATAGATTTCCTACGGTCTAGCGATTTTTTTTTATTCTCATTTACATTATTCTATTCCTGGGATTTAATTTTATTTTTATGTAAGATAATAATTGATTTAGTTTATATTTTTTTAGTTTATAATAAAGTAATAGCGACTTATTGTAATAAAAAAATCATTTTTTCCTTTATTTTGTTTGCGGGTACTTTGTACCCCCCTTGGCAATGCACGTAATTGAATAGAGCTTGGCAAGCCTAGGGTTTAAAGAAGTTTCATTAAAAAGTTTGACTTATAAATAGTTTAGGAGATTGCATTTGGAATAACAAAAGAGATATCTGAATACATCTTACGATTCATCTCTTTGAGTTGACATTCCAGCTGCACAGTTTTAAATTCTATCATTGGTAACTTACATATCAGCTAACCAAATCGACCTCACCCACGAGAATGCGAATTTAAGTGGTCACCCAATATATAAAACTTTGCTGGACGTTGCTGATCAAATGGGAACTGTTGTATTCAACGTGGTATTGACGCTAATATAAGCGCGCATATTTTCGAAGCATCAAATTTTAAAAATGTTTTTTTAGTGAAGTGCTTTGACTGATAGCAATGGCAATGTTGTTCACGCCATCTCGAGCATTAATTACTTAAATTTTATCATATAATAGATTGAGTAGGTATCTTAAGGTATCTAAGTAAGTGCCTAGACGAAACTTTCTCTCATCGCTTAGACAAATTTCAGATGGAACGAACAATCATTTGAGGCGATTGTTGAGGGGATAGGAGTAAGTGTGGCGCACATTTAGAGGCTCACCACAACGACAAACAAGAGGCGGAGATTTTTTCACAATTCTTTTTTTAATAGCACCACAAATTTTGAACTCAAAATTATGTTCTTTATAATGACCTACGTTTTGTGTAGAATGAGAATAGGTCACACGAGACTTACCCACTCATTCATCTTTACTAGATCTGACCCACCGGTCTGTGAATGTGGCCTCACTCTCTCAGTAAACCACATCCTGCTTTGTCCTATCTCATTCTCCACAAGATCCTCTTTATCACCAGCTCCATCTTTGTTCGATGATAGTGCGTCAAATCCCCATTTAAAGTACCTTAGAGTATTAAGACTCCCCATTAAATTACCTTAGAGTATTAAACGCGAACGACCGTCTGTTTAGATGCAGTTAATCCGACAAATAAAAAAAAAAAAATGATCTACCCGAGCTGTGAAGAAAAATGGGTATGTCTAAATTTGAAATTGAGCCCAAGTGGGAACCCTGAAATAGTAGTATCTCTATACATCTGATTCAATATTGATGTCCATTTTAAATAAGTAATTTTAATTTATTGGGTTAATTTCAAGCAACATTGACGCTGCTTGTTGGAAGCAATCAAATATAGCGATGACTTTAACAGAAAGTGAATGGCTATAACTTTATTATTAGAAAACAAAAGAATGGATGCATTGTGCAGTGATCCAATAAGTCAGATGCATCTGATATTGTGAAAGTATGTTGTATCTCTTAAAACTATTTCAGGTTTCGAATAGGTTAAGGAAATCCGTCATGAAACATATTTAACGAGCACTTCTTCTTCTGCATAATGTTACATAATAACCTCATTATGGCGACAGATGTCTGGTTTAAGATACATAGGTACCCGGCATGAGGGGTCCATACAAAAAATATATTTTTGATTTGATTTTGGAGTAAAAGCAGCCCTATATTTACGAGTGAGCTTTATTTAAACAATATCCTCTTCTCCCGCTGCAATCAACAACAGCTTCTTATTATTCAAACAGAAGTAGCGTCCCTGTGCGGAATCACAATCACGGTCGACGTTGCTTTACTTCAGTGACGTTTGAGTGACTTTGACGGCCTCAGTCTTTAGTCTCATGAAATACGAGAATAAAAAGCAGTGTACGTATTTTTTTTTTTTATTATTGTACAAGATTTTAAGTAAAGGTCATTAATATCTTTTGTAGTAACACTGTGAAAATGAACTTCTCAATTGGGTAAGAAATATCCCCGAGGCCCAATTAGGACTTCCTCCTTTGATTTATCTTAGATTGAACCACTGGTAGTACATTAAAGCTGTTGGCCATTTAAATGAACGAGGTCTATAGTTCGCCAAACCACTAGTGTAGTACATAAAGCTGTTGGCCATTTAAATGAATGAGGTCTATAGTGGAGGGGTCTGTGTTAATTTTTTGTTACACTGATGCGGTGATAATTTTGTGTTACAGGTGCGCACGCATCTTAAAATTTCACTCTCGTCATTTTTTATAACGCGCCTAAAGAAGTGTAACTTCAAAAATGTGCATGTGCCGCTCTCCTTTAAAAGTAATCCCTTTTAAAAAATGACTACTCATTTAGGATAAGTTTTCTTTTTGAAAATAAGTGAATTATCCACAAAGTCGAAAAGTTTGTAAACTGCTGTTCCAAATTTATATTGGAACGAGTTTGTTTGTTTGTTGGGAACATTGTTTGATATAAAACGAAACAAATGTGATACAATCAATTCTAACAAAGGAGAATTCAGTTAACGTTGGAACAAGCCACCAATAGGGTACCGTCCGAAACGAAACAATAGAAATTTATTAATCGTAAAAATATTTTTTCTTTTCTTTTATAAAATTATAGAGAGTGGGATCACAAAACGGGTTGAAAGTTTTTGCACCATTGTAAAAAGCTTTACAATGTTTCAAAAAGCTGCACGGATAGGTTGCATTGCATAGGTAGGGGTATCGGTGAGTGGTAGAAAAACAATTTTACTTTCTTGGCGAAGTGCCAAACTTTCTACCTACTCGCTATATCCTGAAAAATTCACACATAAAAATTTATACAGAGTGGTTTATATTGAAAAAAACTTTAAATCGAAAGTAACCATCAGGTACATTGAGTTAGTTAAAGAGAATTATCATACTTAAGTATTTAAAGAAATGAAAATGATTAAAAAACACTTGACATTATGTTCTAAAATTTTAATATATTATTCGATACGGATTTTACTCTTCTTGATACTTGATAATGGAGTAAAATCCAAAATACGCGTATCGAATAATATATTAAAATTGTAGAATATCAAGTCAAGTTGTTTTTTAATCATTTTCATTTCTTGTATTTGATAATTCTACCAAGTGTCCTAAAGTTCTTTCTTTAAGTATTTAGTATTCAGGAGTAGGAGGAGGATCGCAGAGGCTACTCACGAATGTTGCTTCTGACACGCTCAAATTCTGTTATGAAAGGTAAACCTTGTTATTAAATAAATTAAAGGAAAAGTCAACAATAATGAAGTAATAAAATGAACAAATTTTTTTCTTTACGATTTTGCTATCTATAAAGAAACTAAGAAACTAGCTGAGTACCCGCACATCGTTTCGAGAAGATGAAAGAACATGGGGAGTAGTCACGGGTTGTTAATCTGTTTAGAACGTTTTAGTAGTATTGAGTTAGGTTCCAAAAAAAAATGCGTGTTGAAGTCTGCTGAACNTTTTTTTTTTTTTTTTGGAACCTAACCCAATACTACTCCCACAACACGCCCTACCCAACAAACTTGGTGTTCAATTCTATTCTAAATTATAGATAAAAACCTATTTGTAGATCTAGCGAATGTATACATACAAGATTTCATTACAAAATGGTTAAGCCGTTTTGGAGGAGTATGGTAACAAACACCATGAAACGTGTATTTTATATATTAGAAGATTGATAACTTAAATTTCTAGTGACATATTTACACCAGTAACAAATTAATGATGGTTATGGGACGCGTTTCCCTAATATAACATAATATATTGATTAAATAAAATGTCGACGTTCGAAATCCGTAGCAGGTTCTTTCCATTTCTCTGTTTATTCATTGGACTTATTGATGCATTTAATCGTCGCGTCTATTTAGAATGACGACTGGTTGGACAATTGTTATAGAAAGATATACGGGTTTATCTGTTGTTTCCTATCTGAGAAATATCATATTTATAAAAACTCTGCTTCAAACCAATGACGCGAGATCATCAGTCAAAAGCTAGATTCCACATGGTTACAATTGATATTGTGAGAAGCACGCTATGGTTACCGTGCCAGGAAAGATTACAGCTAAAGAGAGCAGGCATGGTAGAATTAGGGAAAGGGTGAAATTAAAGAAAAAGATGTTAACTTGGTATTTTACAAATTTTGGAAACGGCAGTATGGAAAAATCCCCAATCAGACAGTCCAATATCAAATTGCCTTTTTCCACCATATTATGTTAGGAATCACTGTCAGAATTCATAAATTTTCATCGTTATTGGAGGTGCGTTATTTTTGTACAATGTGAGATACAAAAGTCCCCACAGTTTCAGTTCTAACGACAGTATCTTTGTCCAAGGCACGTATTGACTGCAGTACTCCTGAGAATTTTCATTTGTGTGTTCGGGTAGAGGGGAGCAGGCGGGATAGCTAACAAAGAGAAATTTGTAATCGTATTGAACAAGCCTTTTTGTTTAGAAATGTTCGTTCTTTTATCAAAATTTATTGCATTTTCCGCATCCCCCGGCATTTTCTGGTTTTAATATTCTTTTCCTTTAATTCACGCAAAGAATGTTTTTGATTTTGCATTTTAAAACTTCTAATCTGTTTAATGGTGTCAGCATATTGCTATCCTTAATTGTTGGATTTATTTACTGGCATATTTTTGTGAACTTTACACCTCACTCAATACTAACTTTCACAAGGACAAATAAATCATGCTTGAGAAAATCTGTGAGAATTTTCTTGGGGGGTGATGACATCCTCACGGGCCGAGTCCACCTGTGCTAATGGCGTAAAATAACACAGTATGCAACTCTAGAATATCATTGAGTTTTGTAACTCATTCTCTTCCGTTACTGACGTAATATTAGATGTTTCTATGATGACCATTGAAAAATTCCCCTTTTGATGATGACAAATAATGGGCTTGCTAGTGGCCTGGAGATTCTATTGTTAATATACGATATGGAAACGATTGCATCCAAAAAAAAAGGTTTATTTGAACACTATTGTTAAAGTGTCGACACTTTCGGTCAAAATTTATTTAATTTTGAAGTGTAAATTTTTTAAAATTAGGTCACATTAGATCTCCCATGTTCAAGTAGTAACCTTTTGGCCTTAGTAAATTGGTAAAAGATAAACGATTTAATGCTCACACCTTAGCCAGCGTCTATGGCACGTTGAATACACCAGTTCCCGTTAGGTCACTGTAGTTAAGCAACGTCCAGCGAGGTTGTATCATGGGAGTGTCCAATTGGTTTCGTGCCCTCGTGATGCTGGCTTTTTTTCCGGCCCAACCCAGGCAGGGTGAGGTCAATGTGGGTAGCTGGTTTACAAGGTTCTAGCGAAAGGAGGGTAAAATCTCCGTCTTGAATGACCAATAGATGTTAAAGAGACGTTAAGCCAAAATAAAAAAAAAACATGTTCACACCAGCGCATTCCATTCTTGTGATAGTTCAAGATGTATCTAACTTTTGTACACTAATCTGTTTAGTACAATCTTTTCTTGTAAATTGAAAGCTATATCAGTAAAACTTTTGAGAACATTTTCATGTCAACTTTTCGTCCCTCTTAACTTTGGTATCAGACATTCAGACTAATAGTTTTTAGACATTTGTAGTTCAATACAGGGCATCTCAATAGAAACTCTGAAACAAGTATTTCTCAATACTAAATGGGAAACTTGTTCTTGTAAATATTGAAATTTAGGCACTTTCAGGGGGGCCTTGGGGGATGAAATCCTGAAACAAGAATTTCTAAATACTAGAGGCGAAACTTGGTCTAGTGAAAATTGAAATTTAGGCACTTTCAGGGGAGGCCCTGAGGGATGAAACCCTGAAACAAGTATTTCTCAATACTGAAGGGGAAACTTGTTCTAGTGAAAATTGAAATTTAGGCACTTTCAGGGGAGGCCCTGAGGGATGAAACCCTGAAACAAGTATTTCTCAATACTAAATGGGAAACTTGTTCTAGTGAAAATTGAAATTTAGGCACTTTCAGGGGAGGCCCTGAGGGATGAAACCCTGAAACAAGTATTTCTGAATACTAAATGGGAAACTTGTTCTAGTGAAAATTGAAATTTAGGCAATGACTGAGTACTCTGCACGGCTGTTTGATAATAATAGAAGGAAAACTTTCTTGTCATAATGATGATTGAACTTTTTTTGCTGATCAAAGAGGAATATTTTATTTTATAAATAGCGGTACCACATTTTTATAATAATTCGAAATTCCAGACTCCCTCCTCTCAATCTGAAGCTCGCTGGGATGTTCCTGTTGGAGTTTATTTACTATGTTGAGTTGCCATTAATTAAATTTAATTTAAATTAAATGGCAAGTGATTATCCTGATTACTTATTCAGACAACTCATCCACTGAAACATGGTGTTTTCCTCCGGATCGCGAGACAATTTTTTATTGGGTTTCCAATTATGAGTACGTTAAGTCACTGTCTGACAACTCATCCATGAAACATGGTGTTTTCCTCCGGATCGCGAGACAATTTTTTATTGGGTTTCCAATTATGAGTACGTTAAGTCACTGTCTGACAACTCATCCACTGAAACATGGTGTTTTCCCCCGGATCGCGAGACAATTTTTTATTGGGTTTCCAATTATGAGTACGTTAAGTCACTGTCTGACAACTCATCCACTGGAACATGGTGTTTTCCTCCGGATCGCGAGGCAATTTTTTATTGGGTTTCCAATTATGAATACGTTAAGTCACTGTCTGACAACTCATCCACTGAAACANAAAGCGGGTTTTGACATTACCCCACCGATGCACTTCCAGCCCACGGGTCAAAAATTTTATACCTTATGAGGTAAGATATGGCTAGCCAGCTCCCGAACTACACTGTCTGACAACTCATCCACTAAAACATGGTGTTTTCCTCCGGATCGCGAGACAATTTTTTATTGGGTTTCCAATTATGAGCACGTTAAGTCACTGTCTGCTTTGTTGAATTTGTCCTAGGATAAATAGTTTGGCCTGTAACAATGAAAGGTTAATTAAAGGAAAACCAGTTTGGCCTGTAATACTTCAAGGTAAATTAAAGGAAAACCAGTATGGCCTGTTATATACTAACACATCTGACGTGCGTTAGGATGCTCTAGTTCGTTCTATATTCGTTCGGTTTGGGCCTGCAACGGTTTGGCCTGAATATGTATCTCAGATCGATTGTGGGTCATTTATATGTCCCTCACCATAAATAACCAAATAGATCCTTTTAATATTTAGGCACAAAGATTCGCCTCTGTATTTTTGGTTTTTGATTAATTGATTTTTATTTTATTTGTTTTAGGTAAGTACATTGGATGTGTAAATTTGGTCGAAACCAAATGGGATCAGGACCCGTTCGATCTCCAGATCTATCATTAATTAGTAAGTCATTATTAACTTAAAATTTGGGCACATGTGGAACCCAAGTCTGATCTGTAAAGTTTAGAGATGGTAGATCCTTCGTGGTCCCGTCAAAACGTTCGAGTTTTCATTTTCCCATTTATACCTTACTAGCTGTTTCGCCCGTGCTTCGCTATGATTCTATATTGCTATTTTTGTTTTTCAAGGACAATGGAAATTGGNGGGGGGGGTCCATTCCTATCAATTCTTCACTATCTGCTACCGTTTGTGCTGTGGTATTGTAACAGACAATCCCTCATACATAGTTACACGCACATTTTTGATTTATATATTAAGATTTACTAAGATTAGAATATTCATTTAACAATAGGTACCCATACATTAATTGCAGATCCTTTTAGGATGACGTGTGTAAAGTATAATTGTTCTGCAACGGTTCTTCAGTTTGTATAACGCTTAGAGCTCTTCAGAGAATTCGGCAAAACTGTTCACTCTCCGTTGGAATTTAAAACCAAAAAGTTCTGAAGCATAACTTTTACTCAGTGTGATAAAGCTTTTTCAAAGAACAATAAGAGTTCAAGCCCCATAAAATAAGTGTAACGGATATTCGTGTTAAAACTAGAAATGAAGCATGTCGGATTTATTTTCTTTTTAAATATCGAAAATGCTTTAGAGTTAAAATAAAACAAAAGGAAAAGTGTGAATTTCTTTGTAAGCCTTTAGATTGTAAATCGATTTTTCATCACGCCAAGTGAGTTTATTATTATTTTATTATAACCGATAAATTTGGATCATGAATTATCCTCATTATGACAAAGCCAAATTAGTGAGGAGGTCTCATCCACGCGGAGCCCTGAAAGGTTGGTTCGGATTAATACCGAACCTAATCTTCTATACTTATAAAACTCAAAGCCCAGTTCGTATACTGACTGACTGATAATCAACGTAACTCCACGATGGCTAAACCTAGAGACTTGAAATTTGGCAGACAGATCCCTTTTAGTATGTAGGTGCGTAATAAGAAAGTAAACATCGAAAGTTCAAGTGGGAGCTAGTTACCGCCAAGAATGACGCTTTTTAGCGGGTCTTTTTGCAATTTTTTCGGTACAAAGTAAAGGAGATAACAAAAATGACCGAGAATGAAACCACCAAAATAGTATATAAGGACCCCATAAAAAATATAAAATTTGTAATTTTCCAGTTTCTCCCCGATTTTTGGAGAAATCCATCAAAAAATCGGAATTGAAAAGTACTACTTCGGCATAACCTATTACCATTACACCACCGAACTAGCATCCGATTATTGGATCATATTGTGTGTTTGGTACTCGGATGAGAGGAGACACATGTGGTTGGTTGTTCCGGGTGTACTCAACCATTTTGGATTGTAGCAGGGTCTGTACCTTATAACATAGTTGTAATAATAAAGAGTAATTCCTTTTTTTTTAATTGGCTTAACGTCTCTTTAACATCTATTGGTCATTAAAGACGGGAGTTTCATGCTCCATTCGCTGGAAACATGCAAACCAGCTACCCACATTGACCTCGCCCAGCCTGGGTTGGGCCGGAAAAATAGCCAGCATCACGAGGGCGCGAACCCACGTGTGGTTCAACCTCGCTACACGTTTCTTAACGTCAGTGATCGAACGAGAACTGGTGTATTCAACGTGCCATAGACGCTGGCTAGAGTGATTCCTAAATCTACTTGAAATGAAAATCAATCAAAGTGGAGATGCCAAATTCATTATTTTTTCTTTGTGCATAATATTTTTACTGTAAAGCTCATATAAAAAGGAAACTCAATTATATTTTTGATTCCGTACGTATCTTCCTACTTTGTAAGAAAGAAAAAAAGTACATTATAAATGTTTAAACTGGAGGCTCCCGCCCTACAACGAAATGAAATACTGTTTTCATCGTATTCAAAGAATCTTGTAAAGTTATTTATTAGGCAATTCAGATCACAGTTAGGATTGCTCTCCCCCACTTCTTGCAGGACAGATAATTGTATAATCTGCTTAGACCTCCTGAGACTTAATTTTCAAATTATAGGTTCAAGTATGTTTATGTAAGTAAGAGATAGCATTACTTACAGGGAAGAAATAAATCACCAGAGAGAGAGAGAGAGAATCAGTCAGAGCGAAAGTTTTGAACTTTGTATTTCAGTTCATGAAAATCATTGGAGTAGATAGACTTCGAAAATAAAGATCTGAGGAATCGACAAATAGATGATTGGTTGTGCACGCATTTTGAAAAGCAAAATTAGATAAAATGGTGACAATCGAGTTTTAAAATCAAAATCAATTGACTTTCGTATATTATACATTGATTGATAAAATGGCGACGATTTAGTGTGAAAAGCAAAATCAACTGACTTTCATATAGTATACATTGATTACATAAAATGGCGACGATGTAGTTTGAAAAGGAAAATCAATTGACTTTCGTACAATATACATTGATTACATAAAATGGCGACGATCTAGTTTGAAAAGGAAAATCAATTGATTTTCGTATAAAGTAATCAATTGACTTTCGTATAGTATACATTGATTACATAAAATGCCGACGATCTAGTTTGAAAAGCAAAATCTATTGACTTTCGTATAAAGTAGTCAATTGACTTTCGTATATTATACATTGATTGATAAAATGGCGACGATCGGGTTTGAAAAGCAAAATCAATTGACTTTCATATAGTATACATTGATTACATAAAATGGCGACGATCTAGTTTGAAAATCAAAATCAATTGACAATCATATAGTATACATTGATTACATAAAATGGCGACGATCTAGTTTGAAAAGTAAAATCAATTGACTTTCGTATAGTATACATTGATTAGATAAAATGGCGACTATCGAGTTGGAAAGAAAAATCAATTGACTTTCATATAGTATACATTGATTACATAAAATGGCGACGATCTAGTTTGAAAATCAAAATCAATTGACTTTCGTATATTATACATTGATTGATAAAATGGCGACGATCTAGTGTGAAAAGCAAAATCAATTGACAATCATATAGTATACATTGATTACATAAAATGGCGACGATCTAGTTTAAAAAGTAAAATCAATTGACTTTCGTATAGTATACATTGATTAGATAAAATGGCGACGATCGAGTTGGAAAGAAAAATCAATTGACTTTCTTATAGCATATATTGATTGATAAAATGACGACGATCGAGATTCTTACCAAGAGTGCTCTTTTCTTTTTATCCAAATGCGTACAGAGCATTGATATTTGTTAATTTCTTGATGAGATCCTTGTTCCTTGTATCCAAATTCAGTGATGCCTCGAAAGCTACTTTACATTTTGTTTTTTTATTTTCAAATTTGAACCTTTAGAATCGACCACAAAAAAAAAAAATCCTGCCCCATATTTTGAATTCGATTTTTTAAGTTTCAAGGTACGTAGTATACAAACATGACACTGTTTTGACTTAATTTACTGAAACTTTACCATCTTTAGCTGCCTTTTAATGGTTGGTCACGTACCTATAGTGACTACGCACTGTAATAGACTTCACTCAGTTAAATTAGACACCAAGAGGCCCCCGGATGCATGAGACTACATTTCTAAATACGAATTTGTCTTGGATGCTAATAATTGGCATGGACCGACAGAATCTTACATAATGAATTACATTTATATAAAACATTTTAGAAAGAGATAGAAAACGAAGTAATTGTATGTATAAGATTTTTTTTTGTTTCCCAAAAAATGGAATAAAACGAAAAAGGCATTTCGACAAAACTTTTAGCGGAAAAAAAGAAAATGTGTATTTTTTTTGTACGAGTAAAACGGAAATTTACTTTTTGAAAATTGTATATTATTTATTTAATTTACGCCGCCATTTTTATGTGTATATGTATGTTCATTTTCATATAAAGAAATGCATATCAAAAGTATTTAAATTTTATGTATGAACAACTTTGTCAACACGTGTTGTTGGCTGATTTGGGGTGTACACGTGTGTGGCACCATTCATAGCATCCATGCTCATTGCAAGCCTGCGTCAATGGCACTGTGAATAACAGTTCACGTAATATCACTGAAGTTAAACAACTTTCTTCGAGGTTTTATTTGGTAGATGACCACGTAGTCTTGAGCTCTCGTGATGCTGGTTATTCCCAGCCCTACCCAGGCTGGTTGAGGTCAACATGGTGGTCAGCTGGTTTGTAAGTTTCTTGCGGATGGAGGGTCAAACCCTTGTCTCGCATGAGCTTTGATGTTAGTCAAAAGAAAACTGGAATTGTAGTAAGCCTGGCGATTTGGAAATCTTCAAGGTTTATTAAAATTTAAATCTTTGAATAACATGTTAATTATAAGTGTTCAAAATATTATTTAAAAGTTAAATTTATTAAAATTTTTGAATGTTTGGATTTTGGTTGTCATGGGTGCTCTCAGCCTTAGGACATTTTGGTAGCTTAGGAAAGGTGATAAGTGGCATTGTTATATCAGGCGAAATTATGGAGTGCATATAAGATATAGGAAATGGAAAAACGCTTGTTATGATAGCGTTATGAGCGTTTTCCTAGCGATAGCTTAAAAATTGCGAAACGCTTATGTGATTATACCACAATGAAAGTATACTCACTATCACCATATTCTTTACGAAACCCTAAAAAAATTATTCTCCAACAGACACATTTTCTCTTTTCTCCACAGCGATGCAATGTAACAAACTCTCGGCAATTTTTTTTTCTAAAATGTAAAAAATAAAAACTTTTTCAATTTTGTAAAGCGTTTTTGGCTCGTGTGCCAGCAAAGACAGCACGAGCAAAGAAAGAGTACACCATTAATTTATGATTATTTCAAACCGGAGTTATAATTGTTAGCTTTTTCTGTATTTTTTATTTTTTTAAAAAAATATATATATATATTTTTTTTTTGTTTATGAAAATTCTCAACAGCGCTCCCATATGATATGTTTCAGTAAAAAAGATTTTTTGTGTGATTGTAGCATTGTAGAAAAAGAAACGGAAAGGGCAAATACAAAATGTAGCTCTTCCATCTTGGCCATTCCGTAGATGTGTTGAAAAAGTTGATTTTGTGTTTTTGGCAGATTCAAAGGACAATGTTCATTAGATTATGATTTAATATCGCTTCACACCCAGTGTAGTGTGACAGTGCTGTGACCAGCAAGTGAATTTGAAGGAACTGATTCATACTATGAAAGGCACGTGAAAGTGACAGTGCATTTAGTGTGATCACATTGATTTTTTGATTCTCACGGCCGCGATTTTCTCTTTATATTCTGTATTTTTCGTGTTCGTATCTTGCTTTTTTATATGAACTTCCAATTTATTTATTTATCTAGGTATTCTAATTATTTTTTACTATTTTTCAGGTATTGTAATGTGTCAACAACCACCGGTTGTTGTACACAATAAAATAATAATAATAATATTCAGCAGTAATTTGAACGAATTTTCAGACACTCAGAATTTTTCTCGCCTGATGCTTCCTCCTTCCAATCCAGAATCAATGTAATAATCCGAAGTTCATTCTCTGAAAATATCGCCATTTCGTGCACTTTCAGAGTTTAGAGCACGGAGAAAACTTTGTCCGATGATGTGAATTAAAGTGACTGCGAGCTTACGACCAAGGTTAATCACTGCCGGTCATGGCACGGTCTCATCACTGCTAAGTGTGAAAAGAACTTTATTTAGTGAACACCTAAATTCTTGCCGTAAATTTATTATTAAATATGGTAGAACAAAAAGTCAGAAAAATGTATTTTATTTAAGGGCAGTATTACTGCACGGAAACGCCAAAAAAAAAAATAATAATAATCTTATAGGTATTGAAGGAGACCTGAAGAAATGAGAAAGCGGTTCCGGGGCATATTTTTGAAGGGGCTGTGTATTGATGTATATTAGGGCTTTCTGAGATTATGCTAAGTTCCCAGACACATATGCTATACGAACGGAGTGAGTTTTTCCGTCTATAAAAGACAAAATAATATAGTAAATGGGAAGATCTTAGGTTGAATTCACAACCCTAACCAAAGAAAAGATTAAAGCATTATACGAGTATATTACATAATATTACGTCTAGGAAGGTAGATTAAAGGGAAGAAGTTCGAGCAGGGAGTGACGAAAGTTTTGTAATGTTCGGTTTCAATTACATGATTTACTTTATTTTTTTATTATTATTTGGGCTTCACGTCTCTTTAACATCTATTGGTCATTCAAGACGGGGGTTTCACCCTCCATTCGCTGGAAACTTGCAAACCAGCCACCCACATTGACCTCACCTAGCCTGGGTTGGGCCGAAAAAGTAGCCAGCATCACGAGGGCGCGAACCCACGTGGACACCCACATGGCACAACTTCGCTGGACGTTTCTTAACTTCAGATTGTAAAATTATACGAATCCCCTTAAAAAAACTGACCAAGTGTAAAGTCGGTATTACTTTAAGAGAATTGAGACAGAAGAACGTGCGATAATAATTTTAAATGCGTGATATACAGCAGCAACAATAAACTTGGCCCCATTAATGGATATCACTACTTTCATAGGCGGAATTTTTTGGAAGAGTGGGAGGAACTTGGCCTTTTTTCAATGATAATTTTTTTGTGAGATACTAATTTCCGCACCTTGTATATGGACTGGAGGGAATTAGAATTAGATGACACGTTGCGATATTTGAGATTGTATTGATTATTGATGTCACTCAGTTTTCGAATACTGCTCTTAAAATCAAAATCAAATCTATACACAGTTTGTTATGTTGAGATTGTATTGATTTTGAATGTCACTCAGTTTTCGAATCAGCTTAAAATCAAAATCAAATCTATACACAGTTTGTTATGTTGAGATTGTATTGATTTTAGATGTCACTCAGTTTTCGAATGCTGCTCTTAAAATCAAAATCAAATCTATACACAGTTTGTTTTGTTGAGATTGTATTGATTTTAGATGTCACTCAGTTTTCGAATGCTGCTCTTAAAATCAAAATCAAATCTATACACAGTTTGTTCTGTGTATTTCTTGCTCTAAAAGAGAATCAATTGGAAACTGACAACCTTCTCAAAATTATTTTTCCTTTTATTTTACAAGAAAATATTCAAAAAATAATATTTTGCGGTGGGAAAGTTTTCTACCTGACTGAAAGTTTTAATTAAAAAGTAACTCTTTGTGTTCATCCTTAACAGCAAAGTTCAAACTTAAGGAATTAGCAATAGAAATTTGCATTAATATTAGTTAAATTGAATTTATAACTTTTATTCAGGTTTACAGTTTATCATTTAATCCTAATCAGCTTACAGCTAGCCACCTTGGAGGGACCTTACAATGGTTGACCTTCTCAAAAATTTAAATCAACACATTTAGTAAGCTGAACACAATGATTTCTATTCCTTTCTGAATAGTTTTAATTTGATATTAAGTCAGCTGAAGAAAAGACAATTAAATCATTCATCTTGGGGACATCATCAGCTGCACGAAATTCTGCTCTGGTCTGGAAGAGCCCAGTTCATGTTTGAAGTGTGTGGCTGCCGGTGTAAATGAAGCCGTTCGAATAATTCTACTTTGAGAAATTATACTCGATAGAAAGAACTATAAGAAAGAGTAGTCCAAAAGTTATTTGTAGTGAACCAGCAAGTAAATGTATTTAGTATAAATGTCAAAGAAAATGGACTACAATTTAAATAGACTGAAAAAAATGAGGCTCCAAGGAACCCTCTTTATTTACATTAAATAATACAATTTAAATAAACTGAAAAAAATGAGGCTCCAAGGAACTTATTTACATTAAATAATACCGAAAACTAGCAATATGGAAAAGTTAAGAATATTCCATTTGAATTACTGAAAGTTAATATTAATTATAGAAAATACATTTCACATTTGTTCCATTTAGAATCTAAATGGAGCAAATTTACTTTCAATCTGACCTGTAGGGCACAATGCAATTACTTGATATTATAATGTTTGTTTTTTTCAGTGTAGTGATTTAATAACACTTTCGTCCTTTATGATATTATCAAGTAGGTAGCAGACTGATTCTAAAATCTGAAAATCAGTCGTAACGAACGAAAGCACCACAATTTTATTGTTGTGGACACTATAGTAAAGTTTTCTTTGCAATTTATATTTCAGAATATCCTAAGTGCCATCTTTAAATTGAACTCTGTCTAAAAATCAGTCATAACGAACAAAAGCACTACAGTTTTATTGTCGTGGACACCTACTATAGTAAAGTTTTCTTTGCAATTTATATTTCAAAATATTCTAAGTACCATCTCTAAATTGAACTCTGTCTGAAAATCTAAGGCTAAATAAACTGCGGAATATTTATCTCAAGAGAAAAATTTAAAAGAATGAACTCGTGGTAAAACCACAAATGGAAAACTTTTGGTATAAATAATTTTTGGGGGTATATTCTCGATCGTTTTTTATGTCTTTTGATACCGTTTCGTTTGTGTAATTGTACCGCCAAAAAATATGTCTATGTTCTGCAATCTAACATTTTAAATTAGACCATTTGTAATATTAATTTCATTTATTTTTCTCAATACAATAAACATAATCTCGTCCCTAATAGTTACCATTGTAGCTTCTTAGAGAAATTTGGCGGTAACTCGATTCCAGTTGAAGTCTATAAGTTTAGTCATCTTCGAGCAAAAAAAAAAGGAATTTCAAAACATTTTTTGGGGAAAAAGGAATTTCAAAACATTTTTTGTATTTTTGACAATGTGGGAGTAAGTTAGGTTTTATTCTGTTTTCATATTAGTGTGCGATTGTTTTTACACAGTTATTGATTAGGGCCAACGATTCTACATCCTAATATGCGCAAGCAGAACGACACACTAATTGGACTGTGTTGGTTTCCTTATTGCGCCCTTCATAATGACGCCTTTGTAATTTTGCATGTTACACTGTGGCGCCACAAGCCTGGCACATTATTTGTACCTCCTAACCTGAATACTAATTGGGTATTTCCACTTTTTTTCTCAGTGTAGAAAAATGCATGTCTGTAGTGTAACTTAATTAAGCCTATGCAATGCATGTCTAACCTGTATGAAACATGATGCATGATGTCTGACGTGCTTTATTATAAAAATCAATTAAAACAACAACTGTTAATTATATTTTAATGACAATAAATTAATGGAGTTCACAGTTAGCGGGGTTAGGTTTCTAAATTAGAATAGTCAGAGGAAATCAACACAGAAGTTTGTTAAATGTGAGGTGAACATGCAACCACTTCATGCGTACTACCTTCGTACAGGTAAAATAGATCACACCTAACATTAGAGGGTGACACCTTAACGTGGTCAAGTCCTTGTTTCAACACTACAATTTCCGTTAAATGTCTGTTTGTTCCTTTCTAACACTCGAACGTCATGTCCAATTTTTATGTTATAGAACTTTGAAGAGTATATGGTCATTTATTATGTTATAGAATTTTGAAGAGTATGATCATTTATTAAGTTATAGAATTTTGAAGAGTATATATGGTCATTTATTATGTTATAGAATTTTGATGAGTATGATCATTTATTATTTTATAGAATTTTGATGAGTATGATCATTTATTATGTTATAGAAGTTTGATGAGTATGGCAATTTATTATGTTATAGTATTATGAAGAGTGTGGTCATTTATTATGTTATAGTATTATGAAGAGTTTGGTCATTTATTATGTTAATATAATATTGTGATTAGTTTTTGGGTCCTATATAGTGGGGTTTATGTTTATGTTCATTTATCTACTAGCAAATTTGGCTAAAGTGACATCCTCATGGGCTCAGCCATCTGAACTAATAACTTTTACTCGTAATTGCAAATCTATTTGAGCTCGTCAAATTTTCCTCTAATAAAGCGTAAACGTAAACGTTTACGTCTATATTAGAAAATAATAGGGATTTATTATTTCTGTTTTTGTGTTTTCACAACCTAATAGTACCAACTAGTATCCAAATGTGGCCTACAGGCCAGAACCAAAAATTAAACGATACTCGTGAACAATTATTGGCAGAATGCCAATTTTCCTTGTTAAAAAAAAAAAAAATATTGACTTTTGTCTGTTTCCAATGAAAGTTAACTAAATATTTTTTTAAAATCATTATTTTTAATTAATTGCACCTATAAGTAGATACCTATACATTTACATCAAATTTTGGTGGTCTCTGTTTTTCCTTTTGGGTGTCTCTCTCTAAACGACCAGTTTGATATGCGCTATATCACTTGACTTTTTCATAGAAATTTCTATAATTCTTTTTTTCTGATGTGTCACATGATCGTTCTAGGAGTGACATAATGTTTCTGATTTAAATTATTCTCTTGAAGACAGGTAAAGTGGTAAAAGATCTTATCTACCCTTATAATAATTAGCTTTTTTCACGTTATTTGATACTAACACTTATTTGTAGATGGAGCAGCTACAAATGTAGATATGTTTGTATAGTTTTGACTTTTGTTGAAAGAAAGAACTCTAACAATGAATAGCTCAACACCTATAGCGGATTTTCCAAGATTTGAAAAGGAAAAACAGACTGATTTCTTATGTGAAAAAGCCACGGAATATTACACATACGACCTGTGGGCATCATCGTTAACCATAATTTTTTGGTAAAAACGGTGGGGTTTATTTTTGTTGTCCTCAATTTCAAAGGTTCATGAATAATGATAATATTTGACTCAAATGTGAATTTACATTAAACAATGTGGGGAAACAACTTTCATTTCATGAAGGATTTCTAATTTAATATTTTGAATCTTCAAAGTTTCCCCCTCTTGTTTATTCTATTTCTGAAAATAAAAACATGCATTTTAAAAAAGAAATGCATCTAACCGAGAAAATATTGGTTGTTCATGTTGTTGCCCCCGTCCCTTTTTTTGACTTTCTATTTTCCACTTTAAAATTTGATGTATATGTTGTTCATATATTGTGTGAGAGCAGTTCAGTGTTTCTCAAACTGTCGGAAATCGCGGGATATTTTTCATGAAATGGATGGCATAAAATAATAAAAGATGAAAGAAGTCTTTTTTGATCAATTTAAGATTAAAAAAAAGCTACGAGTATGAAGTCAATATGGAATCATCTTTTTTATATTTGGTGTTGTGTTTTTTTTTTCTTTCATGATCTTGGTTTAGTAATAAAGTGGATATGTTTGGCTAATCTTTCAGCATTCTGGAAGTGAGTTCTCACAATCAAAACCGTATGCTCCTTACATAGCTTTCCATATGAATACAGTTTTAATATTTACTAAAACATCAAAAACCCCCTATTAACAGAAATCCTCAATGATACTGGGGTTGCCAACTTTTTTTTCCACATATATGGGACAAATCAGAAAAATGGTTTAAAAAAAACGGGATTTACCCCGACAAAGACATGCACAACCNATCATTTCAGTAAAGTTATGTATAGATATAAAATAAAATAAGGTATTACGAGTACCTACCTACATGACTGTTGGGAAGCTTTTGTTTCTTCGTCTCAAAACATTTTTACTGTTTATTAGTCGGTTCCGGTATTTTCCGTTGATTTGGAAAAAAACGGGACAACGCTCTGTCTGGGCGGAACATTTTAGTTTGCACAAAAATGCGGGATGTCCCGCAAAGTACGGCACGGTTGGCAAACCTAAATGATACCCAGTCGGAGTATCATTGAAATATAGACAACGCCTATCATCCCATAACACGGGGCGGGGTCCGAATTTTTGATTTTTCGTTAGTAACTTTCCTTGGGGAATTAAATAAAAGTCAATATTCCATGAGGAATGTGTAATAGGTGTAAAAACACGTGAAATGAACTTCGCATTTAAATTTATAGGACCTATAGATAAGCAAATAGGACCTATAGAGGTACTGTGGTCTTTGAATACTCCCTTTTTTTTCAACATTTTCAATCAGTCTTGGAGTATGTTTCATACAGTAGCAGACATATGGTACTGCCGTCTTTGAACACTCTCTTTTTCTTTCAAAATTTTCAGTCAGTCTTCTTTTTAACGAAAACTTTCTTATCAATATATGAAAGTATTTGTATCTCTAAGAGGGCTTCTCCTGAATGTATCATTTTTTTCTTCTTATTTATCCTAAAATAAGTAAAATATTGGAATGGTCTGAAATTTTAGATGTCGAGTTTTCAATTATAGACACCGTTTCGATATTCTTAATAGTGCCCCAATCTCTAGAATTAGCCAAAGGTTCTTGTGTTTGTCAGCTTGCTGGTCAATGAAACGAATTATGAAGCTTTTTTAAAATCAAATCTACTGTTAACGATTTTTTGCCCTTTTTCTGTGGTTTTCACGAACTCTGTCTAACTAATATATACAGTATGTCCCAGAAGTCCTGTCCGGTGCCCATAATTTTTGAACCGCTTGGAATTTTGGAATTCTGTTTGTTTCTACGGATAGAACAGGGCCCATGGCCATTTGAATGGTAATATCAGTAACCAGGTTCGAATCTCGGAAGTAGCTTTTTTTGAGACAAAGAGTCGATTTCTTGGGAAATTTAAATGGAATGGTACAAATAATTTTTTGAAAAAACTGCCAATAAAATAAGGAATATTCCCAATTTTTTTTTTTCTTCAAAAAAATAATCAGGGGCGGAGCCAGAGGGGTTCAAAACCAAAACTTGTTACATCCTGTATAACAAAAACCGATTATTATTTTGATGTAGAAATTCGTTAAGAGTGGCTCAAAAAATGTTTTCCATCTACATAAGTAATAAAAATAACAACTTTTAAGTTTTATCAGTGCCGTAGGTCGAGAAAACAAAGTCTCGTATTTCTACCAGAGGTTAAAATGACGACGTTTAGAAAACGGCCAATTTGGGATAGAAGGTCTGANAGCAAAAAAAAAAAAAAAAAAATTACTAACCCTCTCACTCATTTACAACAGGGCCGTGTATTAATGAGAAAATTTCCATTGAAAAACTGCATATTAAGAACACTTCAATTAATATGCAGTTTTTCTATCGAAATTTTCTCATTAATGCGGCCCTGTTGTAAATGAGTGTGAGAGTTGGTAATTATTTCTTTTGGGTAAAATTGTTCCTTATTGAGGGCACTCCCCATTTTAAGTCTTAAATCATATCCTTACTTCAGACCTTATAACCCAAAATGGCCGTTTTCTAAAAGTTGTCATTTTAACTTCTGGTAGAAATACGAGATTTTGCTTTCTCGACCTACGGCACTGATAAAACTTAAAAGTTGTTATTTTTATTACATACCTATGTAGATGGAAAACCTTTTTTTGAGCCACTCTTAACAAATTTCTACATCAAAATAATATGCGGTTTTCGTTATACAGGGTGTAACAAGTTTTGATTTTGTACCCCTCTGGCTCCGCCCCTGATTATTTTTTTGAAAAAACAAAAAGGGAATATTCCTTATTTAATTGGCACTTTTATTTTTCAAAAAATATTTGTACCATTCCATTTAAATTTCCCGAGATTTCGAATCTTTTTGTCAAAAAAAGCCACTTCCGGGATTCGAACCAGGATACTGATATTACCATTCAAATGGCCATGGGTCCTTTTCTATCCCTAGAAACAAACAGAATTCCAAAATTCCAAGCGGTTCAAAAGTTATAGGCACCGGGCAGGACTTCTGGGACATACTGTATACATATAGAACACGATAAATAATACCATTCTTCAAATATATTGAGCACAAACAGAAGCACTTATGGACCACAATGGTTGTAACTCGAGATTTGAACAGTGGAGACCTAAAAACGTGTTTTGCGATTTTTCAAAGATATGCGTGATGTCAATCATATGTGATTTCTTTATGTGCACTCAAATGTTTTTCATAGATCTCGATTTTGAAAGTTATAATGATGCTCCTGGATTGGTAACTATTAACATGGAAAAGCTTTAGTATTTAGTATTCTCCATTTAGTGCTTATGTAAATTCGAAAGCTATTTACTTAATAAGTCAGTATGAAAAATAGAAAAAAACTCATTTTTGGAATGGGGTCAATAATTGCTACTGTAAAAATTTTAGTACGATTTTAAAATGGTAAATATTTGTTTTGTTACTAAATAATAGCCATTAGCCCGAGTAATTTGTCCCCAAGAGCCCATCAGTCTGTGAGCAAAAATTCAATTCATAATTAGATTCTCTTTTTTATGTGTATTACGCTTTTAAATTATTTTCAAATTTATAAAAAATGACTGAGCCCTTTTTGTACCGTTGGGCCACCAGGCAATTTTAATATTTTTTTGCAGGAGACCTTTGCGTTCCTCGTTATCCTGTAATATGATTTGTCTTTTGTTCCCTATGGAGAATTCCTCTTCAATAATTTTGAATAAAATTTTATTTTGTATGTTACAACATACATTATTTTTGATTATTTTATGTATGTAAAGCGGAAGAGGTTGTGTTTTTCGAGTACCACAGGCTTCGTATTTGGGTTCCCTTCAAATAGATTTCGATGGTCTTTTTTTAACATGTTTGCTCTACTAATTGGATTATTGAGTATGTCAGATAGGATCTTTCTTTAACATTTTGACAATGTAATTTATTAATACCGCGGCCTGCGTACACCATGCACGCATGTAATGTGACTCTTTGAAGAAAAATTGTTTGTTCGCAAAATATCAAGCGTGATATTTTAAGAACATAAAAGATTAATCGCGGATCAATTCAAACTAAACGTGGAACATGTATATGCGAGAATAGGAGAATGAAGAAGTCTATGCCAAGGAACCTGAAGTCACACTAAAGGAAAAGGGAAAGCCACATGCTGGGAATAGTGATGTGAAGTCTACTCGGATTTTTTTTCCCCGATTAAAGATCCACGTCACATTTACCCTAAGGAAAAGCAACTGTCCACCGGTGATACTCAATAATGAAATGCTTCCACAAACAGACCATGTCAAGTATCTTAGGATGCACGTAGATAGGCTAACTTGGCAACATCACATAAAGACCAAAAGAACTGCACTCAACATTTGATATAACAAAATGTATTGGCTATTAATTGGATGTCACTCATCACTGTTATTGGAAAACAAACTTCTGGTGTACAAGACAATACTCAAAACCGTCTGGACATATGGCATTCAGTTATGGGAGACAGCTAGTAATTCCAACATCGAAATCATACAACGGTTCCGAAATAAAGGGTACCAGACAGATACTATTAATTTTTTTTGGAGCAAGTTACAAACTTAAAATGTGGTTTAATATAATTTAAAGTCTTTTTAAACGTTTTATGTGTGAGAAATTAATTAATTCACTTTAATTTATTTTGATAGAAAACTTTTTCTTCCGTATTTATTGAACTATTTGAATATATTGAACTGAATCTGACATAGTTGTACCAACATGAAAAAAAGTCCAGTGCAAGTTTGTTTATTTTATCAATATAAGCGTTAAGATGAACGTCCCCCCCCCCCCCCCAGAGAGGTTAGGAAACGTTTTGATCGGCNTAAGCAAAATGTTTGCTTATTGATTAGCGAGCACCAGACTTGTATTTAGTTTAGAGTCAGCCCTAATCTTTATATGAGCCAATGATCTCATAAGCAAAATGTTTGCTTATTGATTAGCGAGCACCAGACTTGTATTTAGTTTAGAGTCAGCCCTAATCTTTATATGAGCCAATGATCTCATAAGCAAAATGTTTGCTTATTGATTAGCGAGCACCAGACTTGTATTTAGTTTAGAGTCAGCCCTAATCTTTATATGAGCCAATGATCTCATAAGCAAAATGTTTGCTTATTGATTAGCGAGCACCAGACTTGTATTTAGTTTAGAGTCAGCCCTAATCTTTATATGAGCCAATGATCTCATAAGCAAAATGTTTGCTTATTGATTAGCGAGCACCAGACTTGTATTTAGTTTAGAGTCAGCCCTAATCTTTATATGAGCCAATGATCTCATAAGCAAAATGTTTGCTTATTGATTAGCGAGCACCAGACTTGTATTTAGTTTAGAGTCAGCCCTAATCTTTATATGAGCCAATGATCTCATAAGCAAAATGTTTGCTTATTGATTAGCGAGCACCAGACTTGTATTTAGTTTAGAGTCAGCCCTAATCTTTATATGAGCCAATGATCTCATAAGCAAAATGTTTGCTTATTGATTAGCGAGCACCAGACTTGTATTTAGTTTAGAGTCAGCCCTAATCTTTATATGAGCCAATGATCTCATAAGCAAAATGTTTGCTTATTGATTAGCGAGCACCAGACTTGTATTTAGTTTAGAGTCAGCCCTAATCTTTATATGAGCCAATGATCTCATAAGCAAAATGTTTGCTTATTGATTAGCGAGCACCAGACTTGTATTTAGTTTAGAGTCAGCCCTAATCTTTATATGAGCCAATGATCTCATAAGCAAAATGTTTGCTTATTGATTAGCGAGCACCAGACTTGTATTTAGTTTAGAGTCAGCCCTAATCTTTATATGAGCCAATGATCTCATAAGCAAAATGTTTGCTTATTGATTAGCGAGCACCAGACTTGTATTTAGTTTAGAGTCAGCCCTAATCTTTATATGAGCCAATGATCTCATAAGCAAAATGTTTGCTTATTGATTAGCGAGCACCAGACTTGTATTTAGTTTAGAGTCAGCCCTAATCTTTATATGAGCCAATGATCTCATAAGCAAAATGTTTGCTTATTGATTAGCGAGCACCAGACTTGTATTTAGTTTAGAGTCAGCCCTAATCTTTATATGAGCCAATGATCTCATCAGCAAAATGTTTGCTTATTGATTAGCGAGCACTAGACTTGTATTTAGTTCAGAGTCAGCCCTAATCTTTATATGAGTCAATGGTCTCATAAGCAGAATGTTTGCTTATTGATTAGCGAGTACCAGACTTGTATTTAGTTTTTTCTATCTAAAAGTTGCTCTTCATTACTTAATATCTCCTTAATCTTTAAAGATAGTAACCTACATCATAGATAAGAGAATAAGGTACATTAATCACGCCCTGAGTTGACATATTCAGGCCATTGTAAATTGTTGATGAGCACTCACGCCTCTTGGAATGGGTGACTGTTGTTCTCTGCTTTTACGTAAATTATATTTTCTTCACTTTTAAATTAAACGAACTTTTAGATAGAAACGTCGAGAGAAAGTTGTGACACGGTTTCGCATTAGTAATTTAAATGTTAATTGAACTGAACAATCCCTGTATCCACTTCTAGGATACAGGGATCATTCTTGAGATTTTGAGGAGTTATTTTAGGGGGCAAGTCATTTGAGTTTGCCAAGAGTACATTTTTTTAAAAATACCCAGGGCCCAGTAAAGCTTTGGGTTTTTAGAAGGCGTGATTATGTGGGACTAATTTTCAAAAAGCAATAATAACAACCTATGTGATTATGACTTTTAAGTACCTACTTTATTTTAAATAAGTGGTAACCTAAAGGGAGTGTGGATCACCAAAGTTGCGGGTCAGGAGAAATCCTGAATTGATCAGAATCATCAATAACTTTTATGGAGTCGATTTTCATAGATGTCATTTCTTGGTTTTGTCCCTCGTAGTCGCACATTATACTCGTAATTGTTGACATTCTGACAGGTAACTTCTCTACAGTATTCCACTCCACGGTGCTTATTAAATGCCTCTATAATTAAATGCCCCCTCCACAAATGAATAAATGGTCATTTTGAAAAATAAAAATTATGTTTTTTCCTGCTCATTCCCGTCTGTTACCATTTCCTAAATTACTTTGGATTTGGACGGAACGTGTAAAAATGGTCAAATATTAATAAGTATTCTTCGATACTGGGTCGTTTAAAATAATATTGGCACAATGAAATAAAATTCACTTTTTGTCTACAGAATATGCAGCGTGTCCCAGTATGAATTTCGAAAAGCTCTAAGGGCAAGGGCCATGGCCAATCGAATGGTTATGGTGAGATCCGGGTTAGACCCCTCGGAAATGACTATTATTGACAAAAATTTGACTTTCTCCTCTTCCGACACTGATGAAAATAAAAATGTACACTTTTGATGGTTTAGGTGGATGATAAAGCTTTCTTAGCCAGCGTCTATGGCACATTGAATACATCAGTTCCCGATAGATCAATGAGGGTAGCTGATTCGTAAGTGTCCAGCGAATGGAGGGTAAAATCCCCGTCTCGAATGACTAATGTCAAAGAGACGTTAAAGAAAAAAAGAAAACAAATTTAGATATAAGTTATAAAAAAAATATTCTCTTTGCTAAGGTTAAATAATTACCTTGAAATCCTCCCCACAATATAAAACTTCGCTTTTGATATATTTGTCGTAAATTTTGTAGCTATAGAGGTCGTTTTTAGCCAGCGAGCTAGCAGGCACTGAATATTATAAAACCGTTATACATTTTTTATTCGTGCTTCAAATTGACCGCTTCGGAATGCTATCAGTATTTTATTTTCCCCTTTTGCTTTCTAACTGTTATCTCTTATGAATTATTCTGGTAGCGTTTAGTCGTAATTTCTAATAAAATTCCAATTATTATACACATTGCATAACGGGGGAACCTATCATCTGTGGTATCTATTATATATACTTATTAGGATAATCAAACAAAACAGTCCTTCTGTGACTGCTATATTAACACGATAAAAATTATTATGTGCTTTCCAACGTATATTAACCAAAATATAGATACTTACTTTCCCTGTCTATCGCGGAGAGTGATGGTGTTGAAGTACCGTAGTACGATATCATGCTACTTTGAGTACCCCTGACCTGATCTTGATATATCTAAAATTCCTGAGAATGAAATTCCATGGGTTTGAACCCATGGAATTTCAGATATAATATCTAGTATGCAATTTTTTTTTTTGCTTAACGTCTCTTTAACATCTATTGTTTTAAACTCCATTCGGTGGAAAATTGCAAACCAGGTACCCACATTGACCCCGGAAAAATAGCCAGCATCACGAGTGCGTGAACCCACGTGGACAACCACATGGGGCAACCTCGCTGGGGGTTGATTAACTTCAGTGATCCAAGAGAAATTGGTGTATTAAACGTGCCATATACGCTGGTTAAAGACGCTATTTTGAGTACTGATCTCAAAATATTTTCGTTTTCTTTAACTTTTGAAAATTGTATAACAAAAGTGGTAGTTCTATTTATAGGGTTTCAAGTTTGATCCTTCTGAGGCCCTTCATAAAAAAATCCCCTATATTATAGGGAATAATTTCGAGCAAATCCATTCTTTAGATATTGAGCTTCCACACCTATTTTGAGATCCCTGATGGGATTTTCGACTCACTTAGGTGAGTTGACATGACTCAGAAATATTGGTCGACTCTCGATCTCGACTCATGCGAGTCAAGTGATATTTTTCAAAAACACCTTATTTGATAAGAAAGACATAATAAAACCAATTGACACAAAGGGCATCTACCAAATAAACGTCCCTAACTTCGGTGAATACATTAAAAAGACATCACAATCAATCGTCACCAGAATAAAAGAATATTTTCCTTCAGTAAACAACAAACACCCGGAAACATTTCTCCCTTTATTATCTTTATCAGTCAACAAATAAAAGCTACTCGTAAGTCGATTCCTTGAAGAGTCGACTCATTTCAAAAAGTGATTCGACTCGTGAGTCGAGTCGTAAGTTGACTCATGAGTCGACTCGTGGATGACTACCCCATCCCTACTTATTACACCAAAAGAATACTGTTTTTGCGGTACCACGAAAATTTACAGAAGAAATATCTCTCAAAAACTTTGGGACGGCAATCTGATCCGCTTTTGCTAGTGGAAGTACCTCGTACAAAATACAATGAAAATTGGTCAGACGGTTTCGTTACAGACACTTTTAAGTTCTTTTTTTCAATTATCTTTGTTTATATTTCTAGGTAGCTAAAAGATACTTTCGAACTCCGTTTTGCCACGATTTTGTCTCAGATAAAAATCATTTTATGTTGGGTAAAAATTAGTTTTTTTAATATTTTCAATAAATGAAGGCGAAGTGACGTGAAATCTCTGGACAAAAACTGGATATCCTTTCTATCTCTGGAAAACCTTTCTAATATAATGACTTTCTCAATTTGTGAATATTTTCCAGAGAGATAAACCTTGTGAAGGAAAAATAGGAGATTTATGTAAAATGCTCGCTTTTTAAAATTATTATGAGTAGTTGAGATTAAAATTTCATTTTTTTTTTATGTTAATGCTTAAAAGATAATTAAAACATTTTGTGTGCATGTCTATCTAAAAGAAAAGTCGGGCGAGTGTGCTGTTTTTAATTAATATGCCTATTGAAACAATCTTCTGTACTTACACCTTTTTAAAAATAATTTTGTATTAGAAAATTGCTTAATTATTATGCATTCTTTGGGGGCCTCAGAAGCATCCTTGTGGTTTATAATATTTCTATTTTATGATGTTAAGTTTAGAATTGCAATATAAATGTAAAGAAACGCAAAAATTGAGATATTCTACCCACTGGTAAACATATGAGCAGCTGTGTCTGAAATGTGCCATTTTTTAGTTTTCCATGTTGTTTACTTTACTTAGCAATAAATAGCTGTAGATGGTAAAGTTTATAAGTAAAGTGTATTGCCCGTGCTCCGCTACGGCCTATAGCTTGGCGCCTTAGAGGCATGGCCGTTCTACGCTGTTGTATGTATGTATATACAATATACATATTATATCACGCTATCTCTCTCGCTCCAATGTATTTCGTATGGGGATTGTTTACTTTTCGCGATTTCTACCTCTTTAAATTAAAATTTTGCATAATCCTTTCTTAGTACACACTTATACATGGTGCAACGAAGGTCCCTGCCAAATTTCAAGTCTGTAGTATTAATAGTTTCGGCTCTACGTTGATCAGTCACTCAGGACATTGCCTTTTATATATAGACATTGCCTTTTAAAGATAACGAGTTGTAAATGTTCGAATGTGGTTCTTAATTTGAAAACGTTGAACAGATTTTTAAAATCAGAGTTTACAACTACGATAAAC
This sequence comes from Pachypsylla venusta, assembly GCA_012654025.1. Lineage (NCBI taxonomy): Eukaryota > Metazoa > Arthropoda > Insecta > Hemiptera > Aphalaridae > Pachypsylla > Pachypsylla venusta. Next base: position 9,326,898 of record CM022879.1, on the reverse strand, counting down.
TTGGTATGTCGACTTCCATTTCACTGCAACCAGCATCTTCCACTTAGTCCTTGTCTTCTCGATTCGGGCACCTATGATTGTATAAAACATGATCTTGTTGTTATTGTATCAGCGACAGAAATATCAATTTTTATTGGTAGGTAGGGTGTTTTTTTCTGCCACTAGAAATTCAGTTATCCCTTCCAGACTAATATAATAAATTACTTTATAATTTTTTTGAACCCTTTTGAACTTCAATTTCCTTTCCCCAATATGAAGGGAAAACTAATTAAAAAAAACACGATTTTTTTTTTTCTGGGGAGAACTGAAAACTGCTGATACATGTGTTATTTTTACATTCAATTCATCATTCCAGCCTGAAACCATTCGAAATATACTCTTGATTCAAAATTATTGTTTCGGTTGAAGTATTACGAGTTATTGGTATTACTGATAGTGGAGCGGCATGCGTCGCATACATTTTTAAATTTTGGTATTTGTCATGAATGTATTTAAGAATGATGACATTGCAACGGCTATCTTTATGTGGTAGGCATAAAAGGAATGTAAAGAAACAAAGATTTCGTACAACATCTTCGAATAGCCAATATCAAAATAGACAATGAGATCAATAGGTGAAAGAATTTTGCTATTTAAGAAATATGTGATTAATATTGAATATTAAATCAACAGCCGATGTTAAAAGAAGAATTATGAAGGCCAAACATGCAAGAGATCTCCTAACTAACAAGCACATCAGCATTGACACTGGAAAGAAATTGATTAAAACCTTTGCCTGGAGTATGAGGTCATATGGATGTGAAACGTGGATATTAAGACAATATGAAAGAGCGAGAGACTAGAAGTAGCAGAAATGTAGATGTAGGGGAAAATCAATCACAAAGACGATGTGGGTAGAGAAGAAAAGTAATGATCAAGAATTATCAGACGCGAGAGATGAAAGTTAAATTGATAGGACACTTGATGAGGCACAGCAGTTTCCTGAATAACACCTTGGAAAGAAAAATTCCTAGGAAAACGGTCTGCAGGTCGTCCCAGACAATCATTTTTCAACCTCCGCACAATGAACTGTCGTGGAGAAATATGGCTAACTAAATAAGGTATTGCTTGATGTTAGAAATTGATGATGCTCTTCGAAAACGTAGAACTTCTTCCAAATGAGTCTGAACTTTACCCCAGACTTCCTTTGGAAGAGACTAGACGCTATTACGAACGACTGATCCATATGAATGTATACTGAAGGAACCTCGTCTTCTTTAAGCGTTATGTGTTATACGCTCAGAGTGGAAGAGTTTCCATTTAATTTGGATCAGTCGCTCGTAGAGGCATGTATTCGCTCCTAGTAGCTTGAGCTTTTAGTCGCTTCCAAAGGACGACCGCCCTTATGAAGATACCCTAACATTTCAATATTTATGTCTTTAAGTTTGTACTGCTTATTTAGAACTTGGGTTTAAAGTTTATACCGGCACTAACTTTGTATACCTTGTACTTTTAAATTTGAAATGTAAAACTAATGAAAATTTTAATGATGCAGATGAAGAACTCCCTCTATTAGATTAACCTTAAAGAGTGAGGTATACTTTTCATTGAAAATCCTGTTCGTAATTAAAAAGAAAATTGATGGAAAAAAAATAAACTTTATAAGAGTACTGCTCTGACCAGTAGAAATAATGCTGAGGGGCAAAGTACGTACGTCCAGAAAGAGGACGAACATTTTAATATTTTCATTGGACATTGAGATTGGTGAATTATTTTCGATGGTGGTTTTAAAGGCTAGAGATCCCTCTAATGACCCAAATTTGAGAAAGTATTATACTTTCGCTTCATTAATTTGAAGTAAGGCCCAACGGCCTCTATGTCGGTAGCATTACTATGAACCTCATGTACATCACTTCAATCTTCTACCAAACCAGATATTTTTACTCTGGTTATGATGGTCGCTTTACTCATGTTAAAATCACAAACAGTCGAAAATGTTCCGATCCCGCCGGGAATTGAATCCGAGTCTTCCAAGTTCAATGCCAATTTTATACTCATTAGACCAGGATGACTACCTTAAAATTAGATAATTTTGAGGAACCCTTAATGCAAAGTAAGTTATTTTTTGTGCTTTGAATTCTTGTCAAACTTATTAAATTGGTTGCAGATCTTTATTGAGATTGCAATCACGGTGACCTTTAATTAGATAAATTGTGACCAGCGGCGGGGAAGGAGCTAGATTCGAACCAACAGCCTCCTGGTTAGGAGTCTGGATCGTAATCCTTAAGATAGTTATTCTATATTTCTTTACCTAATACTTTTTTTTTCCTTCACCTATTCAGTATATTTTTCCCCCACAGCTCCACAGCTTTTCGATATTTAAAATGAGTATAACGTTTTTTTGGCTGCCAAATGTTATTATCAATTTAAGGGCTCGATCTACGTTCAAGTAGAAAAAAGAAAGAGAAAATTCGTACGTCAATTTTATTTTTATTAGAAAAACATTTTCTCGTTTCGCTTCTACTGACATTTTTCATTTTATTTCTTTTCCACTTTTCATTCGCCAATTGTTTTTTGTTAGTCAGAATCTTTGTAAGTGCTAGATACTTATAATGTTATACCTACGAATTTAAAAGGAAATTTATTCTTTTAACACTGTTTTAGGTTTTACCCATGCTTTTCTGCGATTTGAATATTGCTATTTTTGTTTTTCAAGGACAAAAGAGAGTGAGGGGTTAGGAGCATGGGTTTGTGTCCACCCTGTATACTGGGGCCTTTAAAAACACAGATTTTCCTTTATATATTTCGTCAGGGTCCTTAGAGATATAGTCGATTGGTATTTTTTTTTATGGCCAGATCTTGATTTCGGACTTTGACTGGTAATTTTGTTAACTATGTGTTAAATAAAGTATTAAACAACTAAACATCCACAAAAAAAATCTGGATTTGAGTTGTGTTATCGTGATAAATTTAAGGAAATTTTGTCGTAACTCGAAAACGGTTGGACTTTGATTTATTCAAATCTTTTTAAATTTTTTTTTTTTTACATCGCGATTAAATTTACCTAATCAAAATGCGTCCAAAAACGATCATCTATTTGTTACTTCTTTTAGATATTTGTTTTCGGAGCATTGCCAGCTTTATATTTTTTCAAGTTCTGTTAAGTCTTCCTAATACTATTACTAGAATGATTTTCCAATCTTAAAAAATAATAAAAACAGCCCTTCAGTTAAGGTTCCAATGTTAGAGAGAGCGGAAGTGTTGAAAGAAATGATGCCAAAAATATTGTTTTGCAGAGGAAGTGGTGTTTTTTAGAAGAATGAAATTTTGTTCGCTATGGACTTATAGAGTGTCTCATTTAAAATTTATCACTCGGGATCCACAAAAAAAAAATGTTTCAAATGGAATAATCGAAATAATTGCCGTACAAAATCAAAACAAAAAGGGGGGGGGGACGGCCAGAAATGTCGGCATGTTTGATAAAACAACTCTCATGAACCTGACAAAATAAATTTATTGAGGCCTGTTTTGTGCGCCTTCGAATTTTGAAATGATAATCTTAAATGAGAATTTTTTTTGACGTGTCCGTGGCAGAATGCGGATCACACTCGTCTTGCACCCAGAAGGTTCCGGGACGATTCACTGGGCGGGTCGAAAATTTGATAAAGTTTTCTTCAAATTTTCTACATGGTCTGGTTTTGTTTGGGGGTAACTCATCTTCCTGAGGACAATTGAGTAGGTATACTATACCTTGTAATGCGATGATGCCACAAAAGTGGTGACATAATAACAAAAATCTACTTTAAATTTCCGATTTTTAATATTTTGTTTACATGTGTGTAAGTTTTTACCATCTTATCTCACGAACGCTTGGTCCGATTATTATGAAACGTAGCTTTTGAGTCCTATTGGGCCAATCGGATTGTATGCCATTAATAAGGAGTGAAATTGGAAATTTGAACAGGCTGAAGCAGAATAACGTTATTACAGGTAAGGGGAAATAATCCATTTCCATCACAAAATATTTTAATGATTATTTTGTTCATTTCGAATTTACCCTACAAAAAATTCTTCTTCTTTTTAGATAGAACAAATTTTATTTGAACTTGAACCAACAAAGGAACCATAACATTTTCAACAATACAAAAAAAAATCTTTTGGGTCGTTCGTGCCAAAAATAAAGTCAACTGTTTTCACGCCATTTTTAATATCTTGTGCTTTTACTTTTTACTTTCTCTTGCTATAGAAGATAAAGTATTATATTCCTGCAGAAATTTTAGACATATTTTGGCCCAAAAAAGACGGAAACCCAAAAGCCAAAATAAATATCAAATATGTCATTTCTTATTGCTATTGGGCCATATTATCCATATTTCGCGTCATTTTTGAAGTTTGAAAATATTTGGAGCCATGGGGCCAAAAAGAAAAAAAAATCCGACGTTCCCCGTAAATACGGAATCGTGTGCAGAGCTCTGGGAGCCAAACCACTGGTCCGATTTTGATGAAATTTGGCACAGGTCATCTTTGGGCAAAAAGCCCGACTCATATATAACGCTTGAATGGAATCACCCCCAGGGGCG
>CM022879.1:9305554-9320475 GCA_012654025.1 Pachypsylla venusta | reverse complement strand
CTTCTATCCTTGTGTTGTTGCTCTTCCAAGCTATTCATACGTTATCTCCACTCGTTTGACATCTCCTTCTATCCTTGCATTTTTGCTTTTCCAAGCTATTCATACGTACACTTCACTCGTTTGACATCTCCTTATATCCTTGCGTTGTTGCTCTTCCAAGCTATGCGTGCGTTCACTTCAATCCTTCGACATCTCCCTCTGTTCCTGCGTTGTTCTTCCAAGCTATTCAAACGTTCACTTCATTTGTTCGACATTTCCTTCTATCCTTGCGTTATGGGCCTTCCAAACTGTTCATGCGTTCACTTCAGTCATCTGACATCTGCTTCTATCCTTGCGTTGCTTCTCTCTCTAGCTATGCATGCGTTCAATTCACTCGTTTGACATTGCATTGTTTCTCTTCCAAGCTATGCATGTGTTCACATCACTCGTTCGACATCTCCTTCTATCCTTGCGCTGTTGCCCATCCAAGCTGTTCATACGTTCACTTCTTTCGGCCGACTCCTTCCTCTATTCTCGCGTTGTTGATCTTCCAAGAAGCTTTCATACATTCATTTTACTTGTCTGACATCTCCTCTGTCCTGATCCTATTCTTATTGTAAAAGTTGACTTTTAAAGTTGCTGACCCAGGTTAAAATTTCTTTTGTGAAAATGTACTCACTCTTTGAGATACAGCGATTGAAAAACTTAAAACACTCAATTCAATTGCAAGAAAAAAAGTTAAAAAGGAGAATTTGAAAGATATTTCAAAAGGTAAAGATTCTTTTACATTTTTAGAAAATAAAAATGAGAGTTATTTTCGTGACCCCAAAAAAAAATTCCACTAAAAAAAGCAAATTTATTTTCTCCTCAGAGGAAATGGTGCAACTTGCAAAGGATTCTCACAGCTTTAAACTTTTTCATTTTTAATTCAGTTATTCGACTGTAATTTCCGTTAGTTTTAATAATAATGAAAATGTAATTTGTTTTTTTCTCATAGCTTCTTTTACCGAGACTTTCAAAGTTTTTTTTTACTGGTTGTTTTCCAAATTGTTTTTTATTACAAGAGCTAATTTCTTAATGTTGGAGAAAATTAGTTTTCAATTTTATATTTTTGATGACATTCGATATCACTTTCGATGGCACAGAAACGTTCGATAGTATAGTGTTCATTATTTTCTAGGAAAACGGAAAGGAGTAGTTTCAAATTCTCTCCTTTAATTTGAGTATTTTAATTAATCATTAATTTGAGTATTTGACCAAATGATAATAGAGCTCTAAGGCTTAGGTGGCCAGCGTCTATGGCAATTTGAATACACCTGTTCCCGTTAGATCAGTGAAGTTAAGCAAAGTCCAACGAGGTTTTACCAAGTGGGTATTATCAACGTAGGATTGCGCAATCTTGTTGCTGACTATTTTTCCGGCCCAACACAGGCTAAATGGGGTCAATGTTGGTAGCAGGTTTGTAAGTTTCCAGTGAATAGAGGGAAAATCCCCGTTTCGAATGACCAATATATGTTATAGAGACGTTAAACATGAAATCTTAGGTGTTAGAAATCCTTGGGCACTATACTTGTCTATTGGTTATACGTATTCCATTCAACAGTCCATGATCATTATCACCAAAATTTTCTAGGTTTTTTTATTTGATTATCGTCGGTTCGATTTTTTTCGTGTGGAATTTTGAGATATTATTTTCGCGATCTCGCCTGGGATTATCGATCCGGTGGTAGTTGGTTGAGCTTTCCTTGGAACGACAACAGTACCAACTTGCTATCTATAGCTATGCAATACCTTATCAGCTTCTCTGAGTTTTGATAAGAACGTTTTGTTTCAAAGTGCTTAGAAATTTATCCTGTACCTACTTCAAAGCTTTATTTTTGAAAAAATAAATAAAGCAAATTTTAAACTGCATCCGCACTGCACAATCTTTCCTTGCCTCTTATTTCTTAGAACCTTCTTTGGCTTGCTTGAGATTTTTTTTAAAGAAAAAAAAATTCAAGTTTTTTATTCATTTTTAGCGACAATTCAATGAGTTTCCTAGACTGAAAAAAAGAGTAGGTAAGAGAGCCTTTCTAACTTTCTGACTTTGAATTACGTCTGTTTTCAAAAGTTTTCTACTTGTTTAAAATTATTTTATTGTTTTGGAAAGTTCTTATTTGTATACATTTTTTTTTATTTTATGGTGAGAATTGTTTAGGAATACACATGTGCTTACAAGTTGTAAATTGTTGAAATGTTATACATTCTTAGATGTAAATTGTTGACATGTTATACATTTTTAGATGTAAAGTGTTTACATTTTATACATTCTGGAATGTGAATTGTTTACATGTTATAGGTACATCATTATTTTGTGTCGCGTGTTTCGTTACCTCGGACTATCTCTTTGTCAGTAACTAGTTCCACATCCTTTGTATTGCTGTTGATGCGCGCAATTACATTCTGCTGGGTGAACAGTTACCTTGGATTATCTCTGTGTCAGTAACTAATTCTGTATGCTCTGTTTTGCTGCTCATGCGTACATATATTTTCTGCTGAGTGACGTGTTTCCCTACTATCTCTACTTCAGTAACGAGTTCTACATATTCTGTTATATTGCTGATTCGTGCATATATATTTGGCTGAGTGAAACTTTTCCCTGGACTATCTCTACGTCACGATCTAGTTCTACGTCTTCTTTATTTTTGATTATCCGTGCATATACTTTCTGCTGAGTGAAGTATCTTCTTAGACTACGTATCTCTACGTTACGTCGGTAACTAGCTCAAAATCTTACGTAATACGTCTCTGCTGACTTAATAAAATACGAGATGATTTTATTCCTTCAATTGAAATTTATTGTTGTTTATGTTTTTATGTATCTTCCCATTATTAGATTTATTTTTATGTTCTGCTCAGTAAGATGCTCCGAGAATATATTTTTTTATTGCTCCCATATAAATTATTTCCCTGTTTATTCTGTTTTTTTTTTAAAAAAAAAAGATTCATCACTATATATATTGTTCTCATAAGATTTGTTTCTATTTGTTTTTGTTGTATATTGTTTCAAAAATATAAATAAAATTTGATGTTTTTCTTTTACTATTGTATCACTTTGAAATTCTGTCTATAGTTTCACGTTATTAAATTCATACAAGGGAATGGGAGGGGGGGGGACAATATTTGAGACGAATTGGCGCTCTAATATGTGGATCAATCCGATTGGGCATATAAAGCCTTGCTGGATATTGGACCATGTATCATATATTGTCTTTTGATATATTTGGTGTTGATGTAGAAATGTCTAAATATGTCTCTTATGAATGCACTGATTGCGCCTCTCGCACAAAACATAACACGAGTCCTTATCACTTTAAAAGTTCTGTTGGGATACTTATCCTCGTATCCCTAATGTTCGAGCGTGGTTTCAACTTTGGCGTACTTTCATTCCAAAATGTCCTTGGCCTCTCATCGTTTTTGAAAGTAGCATTATTCAAATAAGGGGTTTCCCTTTAATTCTCTCTATAATGTAAGTCAACCAAACACATAAATCCTTACCCTCGGAAGTAAACCTTGATAGAATTTTCATCAACTTGTTCATTTACTGTTGTGGTAATTATAGTGTTTTTTCTTCTCAATATATTATCACATAAATATCAGAGATAAACCTATTTGTTCGAATGGACAAACAAACAGCTTTCCCGTTTTTCCTCTGAATACTAGTCTCGCGGCATTAGACTTTGTCCAATTCAAAATTTACATTGGAGCCAACAACCTTTTCACAAAATGTTTATTAAATTATTGGCTGTCGATTTTGATTAATTTTGAAAACATTACAAACCAGAAAGAAAATGAATTCTAAAGAATCTAAATTTCCGCCTCTTCAACCGTTAAGTTGTTCGTCTGTGATTGGTTTAGTCTTCAATACAGGCGTAATGATAGCTGCTGATACACTTGTATCCTTTGAGGGGCTCGCTTTGTATAACGATGCTCAAAGAGTTATGAAAATAAACGATACTGTCATAATGGGAGGCGGTAAAAATTTTGCAGATTTTCAATACCTTCAAAATGTTATTGAAGACTCCGATAAGAATGTGGCAAACAAGAATCTTATGGAAATTGAGTCTTTCTTGAGAACTGGTCTGTACAGCAGATCCATCAGAGCTGACCCACTTCAAGTTGATATTATTTTGGGTGGCTTACAAGATGGACTGCCTTATCTATGTTCACTTGATCAAAGGGGATGTGTTAATTCAGATCATATTTGTGCAACAGGGTTTGCTGCCAGAATGATATTGCCATTTTTAAAAATTGAACTCAGCAAAGTTGAATGTCTAGATAAAGAACAGTCGTTGTATCTTATCAAAAAATCAATGGAAATTCTTAATCGGCGACATGCACTATCATATCCAACTTACCATATTGGAATTGTGGATCCATGTGGATCGGAAGTGTCCAAATTTGAAGTCATATCTTGATAAACAAAGAAATGAAAATAAATTAAAATATAGATTCGATAAAATTTATAAAGATTAAAGAGAGCTGTCTATCAGCACTCAGGATATCATCGTTAGGCCGATGTTGAAGGTCCGAATACTTCTACTCTAAACACCTTAAAGTCAACATTGGCCTGCCGACGATAGCCACTGTGTAATTGAAAGCTCATTTTGTTTGTTTTTTTCGTCGCAGACGAATTTGACTGCTTGCTGTTTCGGTCTCTATATTAGAATCAAAGAGAAATTTAAAAAAAAATTGACGAGATTTTTAAAATCGCTACGTTTGATATCTGTTTAATAAGTCTATGTTTTTTCGAGGCCCTTTAGCTAAACAAGACATTGGCGTTGTAATTCAGAATCTGAATTTTCAGATGCGTCATTGTGAAAACTTTGGACTTCTGGTTTGTAAGTAGCATTACTAGTTTGCTTTTTTGGCCAACTAAATTTTGACTGCCACAAAAAATATATTTTTGAAAATAAATTATATATTTTTGTAGCAACTAAAATATACCTTTGAATAACATGTTAATTGTAGGTGTTAAAAAAATATTAACATTTAAATAAATTTAAAAAAAAAAACACTATTTATTATAATTATGAAGAAACTAGTTTCGAATCGTTCGATTCATTAATTTCCATCCTTCAAGTCGACTAGACTGATGATTTGTTAGAATGATGATAAAAAAAACTAGAATGATGATACAATCGAATGATTCGATTCTAGTTTCTTCATAATTTTAATAAACAGTGTTTTTGGTGTTTTGTTTTAATTTATTTAAAAGTTCATAAAATGTACCTGCTAAACCATATCAAAAAGAGGCAAGAAAAATGTAATGCAGAAAGAAAAAGGCAAGCCTGAAGCTGAGGGGGAACAAGGAGAAGTTGAATTATTGAGGTGTCTAACCAACAATGAACTTTAAGATCTGATCGCAACAAAAATTGCAGAGAAAGTTGGGACGTTCATCTTAACGCTTCAATAGAGAGGTTAGGAAACGTTTTGATCGGCCATGCCTCGATTTATGGGTCCATAAATCGAGTTTTACCTAGTAGGTAAAACTTTTTTTTTTCTACAACGCAAAACACCTCGCGCCCGAAAAATACCTTAAAGTTTCTTGAAAATAGGCCATTTCAAGCCATTTTAAAAAAAAAGTTAATTTTTCGAAGAAGCCGCGATTCGGAAGTTTTATCGATAATTTAAATGTTGAATTAAATATAAGTAATATCGATACGTGTCATATATTGGGTAAATTTTCTAATAAAAATCGGTCAATTATATGCAAATTCCCCTCCAGAAACAAAAGAGACGAGATTTTCAATAAAAAATCAAAACTGAAAGGGCAAAATATCTCGATCCCTGAGGAGGCATCTAGCAAAAGATATGAAAACACTTTATGATAAAGTTTCCAAAGAAATTGGCTATAAACAAACCTGAATCTTTAGAGGAAGAGTGTGTGTTGCATTTCAGGGAAAGAAAATTGGATTCAACAATGAACATCTCGTAAGACCATTATCATTCTACCTGCTACATAATTTTAAAAATGGCTCTAAACGATAAAAGTATCTAAAATTTGTTTTTTAAGTTTATGACCAGGAATTTCCCTCATGCATTTAAATAAGAATATAAAATATAGCGAGATCTTATATTTCTATTTTTTATATAGTTTTTCATTCCAATAATTATCATTTTACTCTCATCTTCCACTGACTGAATCATATTCAATTCAGTGTTATGAGAGTCAAATACATTCACCTCATCTCACTAATATAATTATTTCTATAACATCACATTTCTTAAAGAAGTCATTGTAGACATTATAATTCTACAATAAAATATATTTATCTATTACTATTATATATGCATTCTTTTCTTGAGTATATTGATAGTCTAGGTCTAGAGTGTTACTGAAAGCTCGCCTTTAAATCTTTATTATTTTTACAAATCTTTATTTTCTTTATAATTACTTTTATGATTCTTTAACAGTAATTACATGTAAAAAAATGGTTCCTTGTGTGAATAAGTGTGAAAGTACTACAACATACAACGTTTTACATTCGCAGCACAGCAAGCGTGTGATAAAGGTCACATGCTAGTACCTTTTTTTATCACCATGCAAAAGTATTTAGAAAATGAATTCAACTTTTATTTTTTTGCACGACAAATTTGTAAGCTTCTTAAAAAAGTTGTTGCGAAAGAATAATCTCCTGCATGAAACTGAATTACGCCCCCGGCACCTACTCTACACTAGCACTTATATCTTGTACTTTGTGAAGAATGAAATAAAATGTTTTACAATTGTACGTAGCAGAAAAGTTAAGGTCATCATATCAAACTGGCGGCCCACGACGCTCCCTGAAATTTACTTATATTTCACGGATTTTTTTTTTTAAAAAAGTCCAAATACTATTCACGAATACAAAACTTTATCTTCCACATGCTAATAGTAGATGGAAGAGGAACTAAAAATGAAATGAAAACATATGAAATGGACAAGGCTCACTGTCAAGAACCTGTCGGATGCTGAGCATCGAGTGAAAGAAGCACTTGGCAACAGCAGCCGACAAAAACTAAGAAATATACCCTCTTCATTACCTTTCTCACCCTAACTTTTTATGAATATTTTGGTAGTGGATTTCTTCATTATCTAATTTTGTCAGACATTTAATTATCCTATAAACTGTTGCGATAAAGGTAAACGTTCTCAAGATATTTGCAAAAAAATAACCTAAAATCCAAGATGGCGGCCGATAATTGAAAATGGCGGAAGGTTCCACAACCGCCCAACCCCGGGACTTTTCATAATATTAATGAGGGGATGTCTAATCTATCATTTTCAGCAAAATTTAGAAGTAAATTTAATGTTTTATTTCCTAAAATTCCTGGGCATTCAATATTAAAATTTGTTTGATTATAAAAATAGAAGATATATTAGGTATGACAATTGCACGATTTACTGCACAATATATCGTTAGAGAAAATATTTTAGGTGAAAGTGTTTTTTTTTTTTTTCTCATTTCCCGGAAAATACGATCTGTATTTTATACTGAGTCGTTTCTTTTTGTACAAAGCTCACGATTCAGGGCAGGGGGTCAAATGAGATTTTTTTTCTCCAAGCATGGCTACAAATACATTTAAATGGAGATATGACACAAAAAGTTAATATTAATTATTGATTATGCTAACTGCGTAATCCGTGTTCCGTGTGTAATATTGGCTTCTACTACAAAATTATTACATTATTAATAGACACAGCTAATCTACGAGTAATTTAAAATTGAAATTAATTTGAAGACAGGAATTTTGAATTACTAAAAATGGACTTTGTACTACACTTGATTTTTACTTGTTGTTCCATTGAAAGAAAAAGTCTTCAACCTTCCGCACCGATGGTAAGCTTCTGTAAAAATAAGTATAGCAAAAACTGAAAATAAATCTGGAGTGACTTCTATAAATAATTCATGATCTTTCCCAGAGAGGAGGTAATAATAAATATGACAATAAATTGAAAAGCAAGCTTTGATGAGAAAAGATTTCGAAGACAATCTGATTGATTTTAAAGTGAGCTTCGAACAGAACATATTGTTTTTGAATGGAACAATTTGAAATGAAATAGAATAATTTTTGTCCTCTTTTTTCAAAGGGATGTGATGTTGACTTCTTAATTGTTAATTTTGAGAAGTGAAGCTATTATCAAAAAAGAAAGGGATCAGTCACGAAATATCTCGGTAATTAGAGAAACGTGCTAAAAATATCGTTGAAGATTATTTGGAAAAAATATTTAAAAAAAAATTATTTGTCTCGATTTTCTAGTATACTCGTAAATGTTCTAGGCTCAACCCTCAAAATTGCTTACTGGGCGAAAAAGCTACCACTGCGCAATTTGGAACTCTACAAAATGATTCAATGAGTCTTGGGTGACTGTAAATATACTTTTTCCTTTTATCTATTAAGGGAAGACATGGCTGTGAAAACGTTCCCTAACCTTTCTGGTTGCGGAAAAGCCTTTTTTTTTTTAAAAAAAAAGGCTCAATTGGTTTGATTGGAATGGGGGTTGAGCCGTACATAAATACTATTCCGAAATTTCTTATTGGAAATTAATTTCTGTTTTTTCTATTATTTGTTTCAGATGCATGAGATGGTGTTGGTAGACACAGCCTGCCGAAACGCTGGAGTATAATGGAAATAAGATGGACGCTACTACACCAGTGGTTAATATTTGTGGCGTTATTTTTACCAACAGTAATTTTGACAGTAGATGACAATGGTCGACCTTCTTCGACTTTACATTTTACTCAGCGAGAGTATAATGTTAGCATATCAGAAAATTCTATTGGCAAGACTTACGTCACGCCAGAAGATAAGATGGGAATATATCGTAGAAGTGATGATGTAGATATTAGGTATAAAATCTCGTCCGGTGATCGTGACAAATTTTTTAAAGCCGAAGAGAGACTTGTTGGTGACTTTTGGTTTTTATTAATTCGGACGAAAACTGGCAACCCAGATGTTTTAAATCGCGAGCGAAAAGATAAATTCACATTGCATATTAAAGCTACCATAACTCACAGAGAAGGCAAAAAAGCGACCTACGAAGAAACCACCTGTAAAGTACACGTCAATGTCTTGGATACTAATGATTTAAACCCACTCTTCTACCCAACAGTTTATGAAGAGACTGTTCCAGAGGATTTTCCACTTCATACTAGCATATTAAGAGTGTCGGCAGAAGATGCTGATTTAGGTAGAAATGGAGAAATCTACTACAGCTTTCAAGACATTACTGAGCAGTTCTCTATTCATCCCACAAGCGGTGTAGTGACGTTGACAAGACCTTTGAAATATACTGAACGATCTGTTCATGATTTGGTTGTGCTTGGACAAGACAGAGGATCTGTTTTCAAAGGAGGTGGCAAACCTAATTCAGCAAAGTTGAAAATTAGAGTGAAGCAGATCAATCTATTTTCTCCTGAAATTTATGTGCAGAGTTTACCTGACATTGTTGAACAGTCCTATGCCGACATTTATGCCATAGTAAGAGTTGTCGATAGAGATTCTGGCATCCATGGAGAAATTGCTAGTCTTGATATTGTCGATGGTGATCCTGATGGACATTTTAGAATTGTTCCTACTAAAACCGATACAGAAAATAAGAAAAAAGAGTATAATATCGTTGTTCTTAAGTTATTAGATCGTGAAAAAGCTCCATTAGGATATAATTTAACACTGAGAGCAGTAGACAAAGGAACCCCGTCGAGAGAAACTTACAAGTCAACCCATGTACATTTAGTGGACTTGAATGATAACAGACCGGTGTTTGACAGAGAAGTCTATGAAGTTGATGTGCCTGAAACAACCCCTGTGAATACTCCTATTACAAGACTGAAAGTTTCAGATGCTGATGATGGTAAAAATGCTCAAGTTTTCCTAGAAATAGTAGGTGGTAATGAAGGTGGTGAATTCAATATCAACCCTGAGACCGGTATGCTTTACACTGCCGTGCCATTAGATGCTGAAGAAAAAGCTTTTTACACATTAACTGTCAGTGCCATTGATCAAGGAAATACAGGGACTCGCAAACAGTCAGCTGCTAAAGTTAAAATTAACATAGTGGATACAAATGACAATGATCCTTTGTTTGATTCATCTGAGATGAATGTGAACATAGACGAGAATGAACCTGCTGGTACTTCTGTAGTAAAAGTTACAGCTCGCGACAAAGACTCCGGGGAAAATGCTTACATCTCATATAGCATAGCCAATTTGAAACCAGTGCCTTTTGAAATAGACCATTTTTCTGGAGTTGTAAAAACCACGCAAATCTTAGATTATGAATCTATGAGAAGAGAATATATCCTAAGAATACGGGCTTCAGATTGGGGACTACCATACAGAAGACAAACGGAAACTCAATTAAAAATCAAGCTAGTAGACGTTAATGATAATCGACCTCAATTTGAGAAAGTCGACTGTATGGGTCATGTTCCTAGAAATCTTCCAATCGGCCGAGAAATAATGACCCTGTCTGCTATAGATTTTGATGCCGGGAATATAATAAGTTATCGAATTGTTGGCGGTAATGAAGATGGCTGCTTTTCACTTGACCTTACTTCAGGTGTGTTATCTATAGCTTGTGACTTAACAGATGTTAAAGTAAACGAAAGAGAAGTTAACGTAACTGCAACAGATGGCTCTCATTTTTCTGATGTTGCCCGAATTCGAATAAATTTGGTAAGTGCCAGACGAATACCCGAACCGGGTAGAACCATTGAAAATGACAGTGGTGGTTTCGAATGCAGAGATACGGGTGTTGCCAGGAGACTAACTGAAGTATTAGCAGCGGCTGAAAAGAATAATATAAAGAATCCATCATACCAAGAAGAGTTTGGTATGATGCCTATTCGTTACGGAGAGAACATCCATGTTCCGGAGTTCATATCATTTCCCATTGAACTACAAGTGAACGAGTCCGTGCCTTTAAAATCAAATCTCACTAAAATTGTAGCTAGAGATCGAGATCTGGGTTATAATGGGAAACTTGTTTTTGGAATATCTTCGGGAGATAATGATTCAGTATTTCGAATTGACCCAGACTCCGGAGAACTAGAAGTTGTCGGATACCTTGACAGAGAGAGAACTTCCGAATATACGTTGAACATCACGGTATATGATTTGGGAAAACCACAAAAATCAACCTCAAAAATGCTTCCAATCATTGTTCTCGATGTAAACGACAACGCTCCTAAATTTGAAAAATCTCTTGCAAGTTTTAGAGTAACAGAAAATGCTCTCAATGGAACAGCCATATTCAAAGTAAATGCCACCGACACTGACCTTGGTGAAAATTCTCATATTATTTATTCCTTAACAACTGATACCCAAGATTTCGCAGTTGATCCTGTGACGGGTGTTCTGTATGTATCTGCCCCTTTGGATAGAGAAAGACAAGATTTGTATGAATTAAAAATCAGAGCATCTGACTGTGGTGGACGAAACGACATGTTTACATTACACACAGATGCTCTCGTCAGAGTGACCATTGATGACGTGAATGATAACGCTCCAAACTTTGCTTTGCCAAACTACTCTGTTAAAGTTCGTGAAGATATGCCTATAGGCACGGTAGTTGCTATATTGTCAGCAAGCGACCCTGACTTGGGTCAAGGTGGTGACATACGCTATTCAATAGTAAATGATACGGAAATGGACGATGTATTTTCTATTGATCGTATGACTGGAACAGTTCGGATTGCTAAACCCCTGGATTTTGAAAAACGTCAAGTTCACAGTCTGGTTATTCGTGCCAAAGACAATGGATCTCCTCCATTATTTTCTGAAGTGACGCTTATTGTCGAAGTCTCTGATGTCAATGAGAACATGAATGCACCCGTCTTTGGAGATTTTGTTTATAAGGCTACAGTCAAGGAAAACCAACCAGTTGGAACTTTAGTTATCACATTGAAAGCTTCTGACTCAGATACTCCTGGAATGAACTCAAAAATAAGTTACTCCATCAGAGGAGGAGATGGACTAGGACTTTTCACCATTGACAATGAAGGTAAGTTAACCGCATGATTTATTTATCACATTTATTGAGTAATGTCAATTGATGGGTTCTGTATGTAACTTGGTTATTATTTTCAAATGATTGCTCTCAGAAGATCTTTGATAATAGGAAATTGTAAAAGAATATATAAAAAAAAATGGATCATTCTGGCTTGTGGGTCAACAATGTCGCAACAACTACACATTAGTATACAATTCAAATTCTTTCCCCTTGTATACTAATTCGAAAAAAAAGATGGATGTTTTGTATCTCTCATACAAAAAGGTAGAAGCAAACATTAGGGATACAGAGAAAGAGAAAAATGAGTTGATGCACGTAATAAAAAGGCAGAAAAGGCAGCTAGGTAAGTAAACATATAGGAAATACATTAGAATGGATCTGAAAGCATTTTTCAGGGTACTATAAAACAAAATTTGTCGTGCATACAAATAGAAGGGAACATTGAGGTTGAGGTGAGATATAAACAGGAATATAGGGTAATACCTATAGGAAAGAAATATTGTATTGACATAACAGACAACTTGGCGGAATAGTGATCAATTAATGGAATTAAAAAAACGGTCAAACATGTAGAATTGTACCTATAGGGAAATACATTTCAATTTTTTTTTTTTTAAAAAAAAAAAAAAGTTACATATTACCGGAATCCGCTTTCGCATTACTTCAGGAGGTGCCCTTTTTAAGCCATGCTATTACGGAAACGAAAATATTCGATCAGACAATTTTCGCTCCGGGCGGAATTCGAACCCTCAACCTCCCGATTTACATTGCGCTACTTCTGTTTATTATTATTATCTCATGTTTACAAAACAAAACGAATATTTTCAATGAACAAATTATGTGTTCATTTATTCTAATGCTCCGTCTTGAATGACCAATAGATGTTAAAGAGACGTTAAGCCAAATTAAAAAAAAAAAATCTAATGCATTTAACGACGCAAAAGGCTATGTTCAGATGAACACGCTGTATGACGAACCGCGCGGCACAGGATCTATAAAGAGTGCATATTGTCTACATGACCGCGCAGTACTAGTTCTACAAACTAGTATCGATTTGTTTATTTGATGCCGCGCGGTAACCGCGCGGTCATCTGAATATAGCCTAATTGAGGACTGTTTGGAGTCAAGTAATACCTACAATCCTTTGGGAATTACGTCCACTCGTTAGGAGGCTAGGATTAGTTCCAAAATGATTACTAGAATCTCTCAGCCAGTTCTACAATTGCACTTTCTCTAGCAAAATTGACAATGTTCCAACATAGTCAGAGTGAATCTCTGTCAGGAATCCCTGAAACGTTGTAAATCTGGCAAAGTCAGTGAGATAAAATCTTTTACAATACAAATGTTTTTGTCCATTAGGCCAACATTTGCGAACAATGTTTAAAAGTGCCACTATCATTGTCAAGTGAATATGAAATGGCCAGTAGGTATATAGTTTGTTAGAAAGAAAATAATGGTCACGTCCTCGATTTACAGGTCTTCGATTTACAGGATGTAGCAAGTTAAATTTGGACGCTTCTGAGTCCGGCCTTGATTATTTTTTTGAAAAATCAAGGAAGTAAATATTCCTCATTTTCATGAAATGTACTTTTTTATTTCTCAGAAAAATATATATGTCTGTACTCGTACTATCACAAGAAATTGACATTATTTGTCAAAAATGTCATTCAGGGGCTGGAACCTGAATTTCACCTTGACCATTCTAATGGCCATGCGCCCTTTTCTATACCCAGAGTATTACGGAATTTTATAGTTCCAAGCCATTCAAAAGTGTGGTGGTGTGGGGGGAACACCTCCCAGCAGTCCCTCTGGGAGATACTGTATAGTTTTTATTTTCCTGCCCTCCGGTTGTACGATGTGTCGTTCATGCTTGTATATCTGCTGTGGTAAATTCATTATATCATCTCCTATGAATAAATAAGTTACTTTATTTCCCCAGCATCATCCTGTACTTTGCCTCTAATACACTTAGGCAAAAGTTCTTTCATAGGAATATCAAGTTTATCATGACTTTCGTAAATGTACCCACACATACAAGGTGTCTCCTTATCAGAGTTTGTCTCATTTATTAGAATTCCAGCCTTCCTGGCCTAATAGTGGGAATCATACTGGCTTTGCACACGGGAAACTCGGGTTCAAATCCTGGCGGAACCGGATTTTTCCATGGTTGTTCGGGGTGTACTCAGTCTTGTGTGGACAAATGAGTAGCTGCTAAAATGTGAGTAGCGATCAGTGGCGGCATTACAAGAGCAAAGAAATATGCAGTACAGTGATAGTTTAGTGTAGTGGCCCTTGTAATACTGTGATACCCACAAATCTAGGTAGTGGCAATGCAGTACTATGCGTTAACACCAATGTTTAATACATTTACATTTAGAATTCCATTTTTTAATTAGTTAGAAGCAAGCCCCGACGGTCCATCTTTTTGCAAAAAGTTATTTTTTTTTACGTATGAATTAAGGGAGAAGAGCGAAAAAGTCAACTTTGTAGACATCCAGTAGGTGCAATGCAAGCAATGTCTGACTGTACAAAATATTTAGGGCAAAGACTATCGACTTGAAATCATGTCTCATCAAGAATAACATTCTGATGCGGAGCTGCAGTGTCTGTTGAGGCACCCCATCCCACATCCAGTAGGTGCGATGAAAGTAATGTCTTACTGTACAAAATATTTAGGGCAAAGACTATCGACTTGAAATCATGTCTTATCAAGAATAACATTCTGATGCGGAGCTGCAGTGTCTGTTGAGGCACCCCATCCCACATCCAGTAGGTGCAATGCAAGCAATGTCTGACTGTACAAAATATTTAGGGCAAAGACTATCGACTTGAAATCATGTCTTATCAAGAATAACATTCTGATGCGGAGCTGCAGTGTCTGTTGAGGCACCCCATCCCACATCCA
>CM022879.1:9274656-9303154 GCA_012654025.1 Pachypsylla venusta | reverse complement strand
CCGCATTAGGTCCATAAAAGTTTTACAACCTTATTATAAAACAGAAGCTTGATTTCGATGTTGCAGGCTAATACAGGTATATTATTATTATTGGTAATCATAAAATCAGCAAATTAAATTTTTCCGATTGTTTGTTGATTACTGAACGAAAATTATGTTTTTTTCTGATAACGATTAATTGCGATATCTTTTTAATGTATTCACCGAAGATGGGGACGTTTATTTGGTAGAAACCACTTCTGTCAATTGGTTTTATTATGTCTTTCTGGTCAAATAAGTTATTTTTAAAATTAGCACTCGAAAAGAGTCGAAATCGAGAGTCGACTCATGGAGTCGACTCATATTGAGTAGTCGAGTCGAGCGAGTCGACTCATGTAAGTGAGTCGAAAATCCCATCCCTATTATGAGTCATCCTTGTTTGTCGATCCCCAGACGAGACAACAATCTCTTCTTTTTGAGTCCTCCTGCTCATGCGCGGATATAGCCCTCTTGTATTGGGGCACAATCGCACAATATACCTAATAGAGGCCGGGCGTTCGAGTACTGGGCAGTACATTTTAATGCAATGTTTATCGACGTACGATATCTAATTTGTTAAAAGCTGTAGAACTTACCACAAATACCTTTCATGACGACAACATGCTACATGCATTCCAGGGAATATCAAAGCTCCTAGTTGAACGTTGACCTTGACATCTTTCGATTGCAGTTTTTCTGTCTCTCTTTCTCTCTCAATAACGATGTTTCATCCAGTGTTGCCATCTTAACGATTTTATAAGCGTAATGACGAAAAAAAGTGCCATGACAGAGAATTTTTGACGATTTCTTATTTACGTATTTCCATTTAGTTTCAGGATTGAGAATTATGTAAGAGTCCCCCCCCCCTCAACTCAATGTGATAAAAGACCCAACGGATCACCATTCATTTGATTTTTTAAAATAAAAAAAAATACGTAAATAGGTTTAATGAAACTTGAGAAAAACCGCCCGCTTAAAAAAACGTCCCCCCGGGCCTTCCCCTATATCCGCGCATGCTCCCTCTACTAACTCGCCTGCCAGTTACCAATTCTTACAAATGGTAGGATTATAGTTTCTAATTCCTTTCATTCAATTTGTGTTGCCCAAACGATTTTAAATTAATGGTTAATGCTATATAATACAGAATAAGATCGCCAAGTAAGATGTCGCATTCATGACTTTCTTTTTGAAAACCTCACCACCTATCTGTGAATGTAGTTCTCTGCTGTCCAACCAGGATATCCTACTGCCAATCTCTTTCATAAAATTTATCCGTATTTTTGTTTGTTTGTTTTTCCATAAAAATCTTCCTTACTACTTAGATTTATTCGTAATTTTCTTTTTTTCAAGATGGAACGAAGTAGTAATAGGTAGAGAATTATGTGTCCAAAATATTTCGAACCATCAATGGAAATTTACTTAAAAAATAAACGTTGAGAATATACTTTAAATTCCTTACATTTCCGTACATGTTATGGATAAATCCGTGCGCGTGACATCTGATCGATGTTCCTCTGAGATTGTTTTAAACGGTTCTATCGGGGTACTCATGACGGAGAAAAGTAAATTAGACTAGTGGATCAATATGATCAGGCGTTCACGTTAGTGTTGTAGACATTTATAGAAAAAATAGGTTAATCAAATTTTAAAAAATCATTTTTAAAAAACAAATGATTGGGTTCCTTTGACAAGGCCCCCAATTTCTTTAAAATCTAAAAGCCCTTAACACCAGCCAGAACATATCAAAATTTTACGTTTCTACAACAAACCGCTAAAAAGATAAAAATTATTTTCAAAAAACACAATATTAGTCCTGGGGCCCCCAAAAACTATACAGCAAATTTTCGTCAAAATAGGATGAAAATTGTGGCTTGTGACCTGTAACAAACACACATACATACACATGTATACAAGTGCATTTCGGGATGTATACCGTGGTCAAAAGTGGAGTTCACTAACGTTCACAAAAACTTAGAGAAACATCATTAAATCATTATATCAAGAAAACCCTACCATTTTCAAGTGAAATAAATTTGGCACTCACATGATATTACCACCTTTTGGTTCATTATTTTCAATAACGAACCTTTGGAATCGACACGAAAAAAAAAAAAAAAAANCCTCAAAATTTGATATTATACGTTGCAAGGTACGTAGAATCCAAAAATCGGATAAAAAAATCAGTTTGTCCGCCGCCGGCGCGCCGTACGCCGTGATGGGCTTTTTTGCCACTTAGCGTTGACCGATTTGGATGAAATTTGGTATATAGGTCCCATCTGGGCTCTACCGAAACTTTTGGGTGCGATCGAATCCACCCTTGGCGATTTTTGCCGCTTTTTAGCGGTGAAAATTTATCCATAACTTGTACGGAAATGTAAGGAATTTAAAGTATATTCTCAACGTTTGTTTTTTAAGTAAATTTCCATTGATGGTTCGAAATATTTTGGACACTTAACTCTCTACCTATAACTCCTTCGTTCCATCTTGAAAAAAAGAAAATTACGAATAAATCTAAGTAGTAAGGAAGATTTTTATGTAAAAACAAACAAACAAAAAAAAATACGGATAAATTTTATGAAAGAGATTGGCAGTAGGATATGCTGGTTGGACAGCAGAGAACTACATTCACAGATAGATGGTGAGGTTTTCAAAAAGAAAGTCATGAATGAGACATCTTATTTGGCAATCTTATTCTGTCATTAATTTAAAATCGTTTGGGCAAAATAAATTGAATGAAAGGAATTGGAAACTATTGCTGTCTAAAAAGAGAATGCTAAGAGCCAGAGACTTCAAATTTAGTAACTATGTCAAATTTAGGGTCTAATACGCCCCAGATTTTGAATCGTCACGAGACTCCCCTCAATTTTTTTTGCCCCCCCCATTATTTTTTTGGGGGGGAGGGGCAAAAAAGGTTTATTATTTTTTGCCAGTAAAATAATAAACCCATGGGTCACATTCGCAGAGTTTTTTCTTGGCACACATATGAAATCTCATCCTTTGTGCCTACATTTCTCAGTATTAGTAGATTTTTTGTGAGAACATTTTCTCGGCGTTTTTTATTCACATGATGTGTTTTTGTTTTGGGTGGGAGTAATAGTCGAGAGCAAACAAACTATAGTGACAATGTTTTTCTTTCTGAAATATCTATTTTCTGCATGAAAATGCAATGTGAAATTGAGTATAAATTATATACAAGCATCTCTCTCTCATTCTCTCAAACCTGGCGGTATTTTTCTTCTTTAATTTCCTGTCTACATTTTCACTCTCTTTCAAATTTAATGTTTTCCTCTTAAATTTGTTCGTAAATTTGTTAATATTACAACTATTTTAAATTCATATGTTTACCACAAAGACGAGTGTTGTTTATTTCCGAACGGCTTGTTATTCTCTCAATCTATTTGTATGTTCTTTAAATATCCTTTTTTACTTCAAATATCCTTTTTTACTTTAAATATCCTTTTTACTTTTTATTGCAGAAAATTTGTACGAGAATCCAAATTTTCTGCACGGAAGCAATTCTTTGATTCAATTTTTTTTTAAAAAAAAATGTATATGCCTATGCTTTTTGCACATCACCAAAAAGTGTTTGTTTTTTCATCAAAGATGTTTTTCTCACTTATTTGTATATCTGTTCTTTTTTCTTCTTTTTAAATTCCAAATCCCTGGTTTGATCCCAGTGAGTAACATGTGCTTCAACTCAATCCCCTATTCATATTGTGTATCCCTAATGTAGTCGAAAATTTCAGATAAAACCCTGAAACTTTTTAAAAGTTTCAGATATTGAACTTTGGTGTCTTAGAACAAATATTATTATTTTGCCAAGAGTGTAACGTTTAGCATATTATGGGAAATTGGTTATTTGAACATCGCGTAAAAAGTATATATTATGTTCAAAAATAACGATTCCCACGTTCAAGAGCCCTAATCCTGCAGAAATCTAATTTTGGACTAGATGGTAATGTTCGTCCCAAGCTCTCCTCTAAATTGAGCGCGGAAATGTATTGGACATAGTGTTATAAAGAAGAAGAATAAAAAACTGATACTTGTTCAATTAATTCCCCGCCCGTATGTTTGTGTATATCAAGAGCATCAGAATTATTATTACTTTGACATAATTATGCGCTATACGCAAATGAAATAAATAATTCAATGAGAGATAGTACAAAAGGGTTAATTCTTAGTTTTATAATATCACAATTTTGTTGCTCACTACAGGATTGTAGAATTTTCCCAATATCTATCACTATAAAATTATTTTAATAATTATAATAAAGTGACTTTAGGTTTTTTTTGTTTTCTGTTTTTTTCAAGGAAAGATTTCAAATATTTTAATTTTCTAAATTTGAAAAAGTCGATCCGACGAAAATTAAAATATTTAAAAACTTTTCTTATCCAATTATTTTGAATTTTTAACTTTACCTAAAATGCTGGCACCAGTTCCCTATGAGCATTTATCTCCATAGCTACTCATTGTCTTCACGAGGCTGAGTGAGTTCCGAATCATCCTAACCATTGTGACAAATTATTGCCCCTGCCAGGATTTGAAACCGGTTCTGCCGCATTTAAGACTACTGCAGTACCATCATTGAGCCATGGCAGCTGGTTATTCTAATAACCAGTAATCCTGTTTACACTAGACGTTTCCCTATTATGTTGATGTTCGTTCTAGGGCTCCAAGTTCAACATAAGAAACATGTCAGTTTATTTTTGCGTTATCCTGTATAAGGAAAACTGTCAAACAGCCGCTTTTATTTTATTTTAGGAAAAACATTTTTAATCAAGTTTTTCCCTGTTCATTTTATATGAATCAAAATTAATTGAATTGTTCTTATGTTCAAGGCAATTTTGA
The DNA here is from genome assembly GCA_012654025.1 of Pachypsylla venusta. Taxonomy (NCBI): domain Eukaryota; kingdom Metazoa; phylum Arthropoda; class Insecta; order Hemiptera; family Aphalaridae; genus Pachypsylla; species Pachypsylla venusta. The sequence goes on along the minus strand of CM022879.1, from coordinate 9,298,287 downwards.
ATAAGATGTATGTATCCTTCTATTTTTACTTTTGATGAGATGGCTGCCGTGTAATTCCCCAAAATTTAGATTTTATCTTTTATAAACCTTTGGGATCTTTCTTCTTTTGTAATGATATTGTAATTATAGAACACATCATTCCCAACAATAAATACGCCCAGTCTATCTGGTTTTCCAGACGGTTTTACGTATGGCGTATTATTTTTGTTTTTCCAAAAATGCATTACTTCTCTGAACGAAACATGTACATATTTTTGTGGTTTTGAAACGTTGAAATAAAATTTGCAACAAAAACATCCGCTGATTTTTAATTTACCCCAACTATAGAAAAATGAAGTATTGTTGAAAAATTTCGAAGTCTTTTTTTTTTCTTTAAAAAGATATTTTTTCGTGCTTTCCGAAACAAAAATCCCGATATTTTGCGCTGAAATTTGCTATTAAAGTTATTAAGGGAACCCTTGTAGCACTCATTTGAACTGAAACCTATTTCAGTTTTTGCAACGTTTTTCAGATGCCATAAAATATGAGAAGTGAAAATGATTTGCTTCCTTAATAGGTATGTGTAACCAATTTTGAGTTTTTACCACCAAAAATTTTTCATTTTGAAATTAAATTTTGAAAAAGTAAGTTGTTGAAAAATTACAGAGATATAAAAAATACTCTAATTTTCTGTATACCTGAAACTCTTGCGAGTCTCCTGATTCATAAAATTAGTGTTGTTTAAATTATTTAGTTTGTCAACCATATACTGTTTGTTAATATACATGCTGTCTTTCTGTCTGTATCTTCCATCCAAAGCTACCTATTTTTATATAGGGTAACCCATAAAAACCTGACACATGTTAAATTAATATAACTCTTTTATTGATGAATGTATTCAAATAGTTTTTATTGCATTTGAAAGCTGAAAAAATGACGTTTAATTAGGCAAATGAAGGGAGATCCAATTGGAGCAAGTGAATTTTCAGCAAGACGGAGCCAAAGCTCCTACTGTAAGGTCATCCATGAAAGTTCTGAGAGAAATATTTTCCGTGGACATCTCTTCTGCCTGATCTTTCAATTTGCACCTTTTTTCTGGGGCTACTTAAAGTGTAAGGTTGATTTTGCACATAAGCCTCGCACATTAAAAGATTTAAAGGATTCGAAATTGCCCTGATTGATCGAAAAATCTAACCAATGATAAAGGGTTGGGGGGGGGAGAGATTTCTCAGGAATTAACCCCGCCCTTTGAATTAACTTTTATTTCTTCTCTCCCTCTCGCTTTACTTTAATTGCCCCTTTTTCTCTCTTTCCTTTCATTATATTTTTATTTATAAATTTAATTCAATAAAAAATTAAATAATGACAGTTTCAAAAAACGCCTGAAACTGCGTATTGATGGACGTTATTTCCATAACCAACACGTGTGAAATTTGTCATCAATGTTCATTTACTCAGCTGTCAGGTGCAATAAATACTAAATTACATCAATTTAACACCTGTCAGGTTTTTATGGGCCACCCTACATATAAAACAATATTTCGGTAACCTTTTCTTAAAAACTCCGAATAGTAAAACACTCGGCACAAATTTCTTGTGTTTCCTAATCCGTTAAAAATAACACGCCCGTTTTGTTTTTCTTGGCGTTGCCAAACTAACGTTTGTTCTTGATCATTTCGTTTGTCAACCACTGTAACCCATCTTTTCAATGTACAAGCTGTTCTGTTTGTATATGTATATTATTCTATCTAAAGTTATCTATCTTTATGCATAAAACATGGTTTCGGTACCCTTTTTATAACTCGTACTTTTTCCTATCCGAAAAAGGTCATATATCAAAACTATTGTCACCTTTATTCTCTTTTGAAAATCGTTGGAACGGAACTAAGATGACGTCAACTGAACTTTTAACTTACAGGCAACTTTTCCAATTGATCAGAAGATAATAGAAAACTTTTACATAACTTTCATATTTTTTACTCTTCTTATGTTTAACTTGAGATTTTTTTGTCATAAAAGAAAAATATTTACAATATAGATAGGCGGACTTGGAATTGTGGAACTCTTGGCTTTAATGATGTGGTGGTGTTACTGATAAGGGTAATAATAATATATTAACAGTGCAGTATACAAAGTAGACCATATTATGTATATTTCTATTTGTTAATATGTCACAGTTTTGTGTGAATCATAGACAATTTTTTAAAAATCACTCCCAACATCACCAAGCTATAAGCTAAATGGTTTATATCGTAGATGATTTATCGATGGTGCAAATAGAGATAATGTTCCCATTGGCTTATGCCTGGAACTGTGATATTAGGTGCATATACAGGTGGTCCATTTATATTCACGCAATTTGTTTGTTTATCTCGGACCTATTATTTTTTAAAGTAATCGAATTCTTCTTTCAATCGAATGTTTATTCTATTTTTTCCTTCAGCGTCGGGAATATTTCTCGTCATTCTGAATCGTATGGTAAAAAATAGATTTAAATCTTTGAATAACATGTTAATTATAAGCAGTGGCGTTTTTTGTTGAGGTTGCATGGTTGCACAACCCCCCCCTTCACCCCCCCCNTTTCTTCTTTTTAACTTTGAAAATTGTTCTTTTTAACTTTGTTTATTGATTTAAATTCTGTCAGAAAATAAGTGTTTTCTCAATAAAATAAACATCGAAATGAGATTTCTCTTGAAAAAATATTTTTTTCTGTTAGTGATGTGATTTATCTTGTGCGTAACTCTCAGCCTCCTGAGGACAATTTGCATTCCTTTTTATTTATAAGTATGTATCTGGAGTAGTGTGAAAATTGTAGGTAAATAAAATACTTTACAGGTAAGCTAAAAATGTTCTATTGTTTTGTATGCACAGACATGCAAATTTTTTTGAAATTTTACTGTAGCCCCCCAGGCCAAATATTCACGGGCCGCTACTGATAATGATGTGTGACAAAAAAATGCAGGCAACAAAAAAAAACCTGTTGTCATGGAAACATTACATTGCAAGTATTATGGTACTCTTGTTGCACAACGATACTGCAACCGACCAATAGAAAGTACTGTCTCATGCCTCATAACCATACATTTCAAAATTCATTGCCGCGAACTGAACACAGTGTTGTCAACTTTTATAAAAAATAAAATATCGGTTTTTTGGACCCCATGGCTCCAAATATTTCCAAACTTCAAAAATGAAATAGTGAAAATATGGCCCAAAAGCAATAGGAAATGATATATTTGATCTTTATTTTGGGTTCCCGTCAGACAATTTTTTGGGAAAATTTTCTGCACGAATACAATACTTTATCTTCTATAGGAAGAGAAAGTAAAAAGTACCTACGGGTAACGAGACAAATCTGAAGAGACCCTTAAATCAAACTTGATTTCCCGGTTATTTTTAGACCTTTTCTAAGGCGGTTTGATAAAATGAACTGACTTCATTTGCATTCCAAAAAAGTACTTCAAAGGAAATTAAAAACGTAACAAAAATATGCGAGAAAGTTGAGTTTAAAAATCAACCCTGCTGAGGGATTTTTATTTTACCCTAAACAGATAACTACTTTTATGATCGTATCCGGCAACGTTGTATGTTTTGCTTTTTCAGAGTGTGATATTTTTCAAGTTTTTTTTTTAATTTTGCAGTTTTAAATTTTATTGATAAAATTGATTAAATAATTTACTTACAGGGCATGTTAATTTTATCAATCAATCTATAAATTACTGTTTCTGTGGTGTTCTTTGTTGAAATTTAGGTGGATGTCTGATTGTTAAGATTTAAGTGGGCATCATTTCAGATCTAGGTAAATGTTAACAAGGAACACCAAATAAGAACCCCCAAGTACTTTCTCTGTTTCTGTGTATTATTTTCTGTGCTTTTAATTACCCAACCATCAGGTGCATACTTCTTTCTTTTTTACTTTTTTCAGTTTAGTATTTCTTCCAAAAAGGTAGGTGGTAGGTATACGAGTATTAATTTGTTTCTGTACTGTACCTACCATGACTTTTATTTTTTTGCAACTCCCAAAAAATTTAACCACGACACGACACTGATTATAAGTGTTAAAAAAAATTACCTTTAAATAATTAAAAAATAGATTGTATGTAGAAGTTGATAGACATTTTGATTATGTAAAGAGGATGCCCCATTTGAAAAACGAAATTAGATCTTGAAATAACTTTGAAGGACAACCTTGATAGATTTATCAAGGCGCCACTAGCTCGTGATATTTTAGTCAGAATAGATGGACCGCGCAATGGTCCACCGGATCTACCCTCTTTGTGTTCCAGGTCGTCCTCGTACGTAGAGCTGACCATCGTGAGGACGGTGTTAAAACACGTCGTTCGCATAGACACCTTGTCCTCACATTTAATCGATGTGCATGCAGATCCCTAGTACATCGAAACAAAACGATTACTCTTGGCTCTATCAAGTTGTTCAATTCTTTAAAGTTTTCTTGTACGAAGAACAATTTAAAAAGTATAATGTTAGAAAGTTGTTAAAAAATAATGATTTGCCATCACGTAATATAAACCAGGACGAGCCTTCTTGTAACAAAATAAACTTTAATATACCTAAGTATTATTTTATTTCATATTATACAGGGTGATCATTAAAATAATAACATTCCTTAATTATACTGTCCGAATAAAACTGAACGAGTCTACTAACACTGGCAGTTTTTTTCGTGCTATTATTACGTGATAAATATCTCAAACTCACAAGGATAAAATTCCATGGATTGGCTAGGTTTGAACCCTCGCCCTACTGTTTACCAGTCAGAGCGTCTTACCACTATACCAACAAACCATAAATGGGCAATGTGTACATATTTAACGTGTTACACTGAAAAATAGTATTACAAGGTATTTTCATCATTAACTCCAATATCACTAAGCCTAAGCTAGACATTAACAATTTCTTTATAATGCTACCACTTGGCCCTATTACCATAGCTACTCAATTGTCCTCAGGAGGCTGAGTTACCCCTAAACACAACCAGACCAAGTAGAAATTTCGAAAAAACCTTTTTCACATTTTCGGCCTGTCCGGGAATCAAACCCGGAATCTCCGTAGTGCATGCCGAGTGTGATGCGCACTCTGTCACGGAGACGTCATATTCTTATAATATTAAGCGATTGAAATGCATTTTCCAATTCGGGTTTAAATTTGCTCCAAAAAAATGCATTAGTTAGAGTTAAAGGAGTTTTGGAATACATTTAACATCACTTATCAATAAAATTAATATTAATTTTTTTAACTTAACTTTTAGTTAAAATTGGATTTTATTTAATTTGATATGCTTTTGGAATTAAGGAGTATTTTAATTTAAATAAGGAAGGTTCCTTGGAACCACATTTTTGTTAATCTATTCGCCCCACCCTTCGTATTTAACAGGATCCCAGATATCGGTCTGTGGTCCACCCTGTATATTGTTATTTTATTTCGTATAATATTGCTGAGCTCATGTCAGAATATTTTCCTCCAACAGGATCCCAGATATCTATCTGTGGTCTACCCTGTATATTGTTATTTTATTTCATATTATATCGCTCAGCTCATGTTCGAAGTTTTTTAATCAAAACTTTTCTGATGTTGAAAATTATATAATTACTACACATTTCAAACTTTACAATGAGATGTTTTTTCAAATTAATATTATTGAACTTAGCTCTTCGTAGGATAATTTGGTGGCACGTGGGGTGGGGGAAGTTATTATTATAGGGAAGTTAATGAATAATTATAATTATTATAACATAGGAAGATCGATATTATTTATTACTTATTACTTTCATGTAGTTACTATAAATATACTACTGTGTGGTCCATTTCGATGCACACAGTCTAAATATATTCGAATCCGAATGAAAGAGGACATATTTGCATTTTTGCAAATTTATATTTGCAAAAATGAAAGACCATGAGTGCGCACTTGTGCAGGGAAATTTCCAAACCATTTCCTAACGTTAACCAAATATAGAAGGAGTTGAGATCATATTGAAGAAGAAGACAATCCTCAAGCGACTTGATCTGTTTATACAATATGACATCATCAGCGAACATGAGAAGCGACCCCAGATTAGAGGGAATCGGACAACCAAACGAGAAATGATCTACCAATACCATAAGATTTCAATTTAGCTTTGAGAAAACGACTGTGAATCTTATCAAAAGCTTTTGCAACATCTGTGTAGATGGAATGAACAGGAGAACCAGACTGAACAGAATCCGAAATATCATTTTGGTAACAAAGAAGATTTGTGACTGTCGATCTTTTTGAAAAAAAAAACATGTTGTTCCTCAGCAATTCAATGCTTACAAGAAGCGGTAATACTAGACGTGATCAATTGGGAATGGCAGACTGAATACATACTCCTATCTGATCTGTCACCGGATTTAAAGGACATAACTAGACTTCCATAATTTGAGGAAATAACCAGAAGACAAGGACCTATCGAAAATCGAGCATAAGGCATTTGCCGGCAGAATGATGCACATTTTTTCAAAATGAAGGGAGGAATATTATCTGGCTCAGGTGACAACTTTGGAGGTAAAGAAGAAAGCGCTGTAAAGACCTTTGAGAAAAAGAACAAGTTCGAACAGTTTTGTTAAATAAGGCTTGAATCTTTCAAATAATTATTCCTGCCTATACAAAAAATGCATTCTTTCTGGCTTTGATGGCTGTTCGCAAGAATACCATATGAATTTGAATCTATGAAAAATGCGTTATGAAATTTTGGTCCCACGAACAGAATTTCATTCTTAGAGCAGCTTTTTACAAATAAGGTAAATCTTCCAGCTGTTTGGCTGTAATGAACAATAGCTACTCAGTTTCTCCTCACGATACTGAGTGCCCCTCGATAACGCTAACGATACGCAGTATCCTACATATATTTTTTTAATGAAATCTGTATCGCTTTGTGTTTCTTGCTTGATATTGAAACTAGCACGAGCATCGAGTAAAATAGTATTATTTATTTGGTCGTTTTTGTGCAGCTTTCTGTGGGCATCACTCGGGCGTCGAACATTTACTCATGTATGGAATACCTTGAAAATAATATAATGATAAAATGAAAGTCTGTATTTGTACAATAAATAGTCTGCCAGTATTAGATGTATAATACGTGTTAATCAGTTCCATGTGCTTTTCTTAACCGAACGGAGCGAGGTTGAGTGTGTTTTTGTAACACAATAATTCTCGAACCCTAACTTACAATTCTGATGAAACTTGCTATGTACATTTGTTAAATTTCATAGAATGGACTCATTGATTTATGGGCTATATGGGGCCAACCGGGGCCTCGTGGTGTCCATTTGAAGTGAGTTGGGTCTTCAGTTCACAGAACTACTTGTGTAGTATTTAGAAAAAATAGTTTTGTGGAGGTTCATGAATCTTGGGAGTACAGAGGTTCTCAAATTAATTATGTTTGGGGTCTATTGGATCCTCAAAGCTCAAGCTCATGTCCAAGGAGTTTCTATGTAAGCTAGACGTTGCTCATACCTAAGGAGTTTTTATCTAAGCTCGACGTTGCTCATATCCAAGGAGTTTCTATCTAAGGTAGACGTTGCTAATATCCAAGGAGTTTTTACTAAGGTCAACGTCACCCATATCCGAGGAGTTTCTATTTAAGATTGTCACCTTGCTAATATCCAAGGAGTTTCTATCTAAGATCGTCCTTTCCAATATCCAAGGAGTTTCTATTAAGATTGTCACCTTGCTAATATCCAAGGAGTTTCTATTTAAGATTGTCACCTTGCTAATATCCAAGGAGTTTCTATCTAAGATCGTCCTTTCTAATATCCAAGGAGTTTCTATTTAAGATTGTCACCTTGCTAATATCCAAGGAGTTTCTATCTAAGATCAACGTTATTCATATCCGAGGATTTTCTATCTTAAGCTCGACGTTACTCATATCTGAGGAGTGTATATCTAAGCTTGACGTTGCTAGTATCGGAAGAAGTGTCAAGGAGAAATGGAAAATAATAAAGCCACTTTTTGGAATGTTCGATGTACTTTTCGTTTCAATGAAAGGACTTACATTGTCAACCCAGAGATGAAATGGGAGGAAGAGGAGTGAGAAACTGTTTGGTTTTTCAATTTGTTCGAAGCACAATAATACCCTCACCTACTGAAGAAATGAAATTGTTTCTTAAATTGAAGCACCTCCATTATCTTGATTTTTTATTATATCGCCCAACCTCCAGCCCCCCGTCATCTTCAAATCTTTATCCTAACCCAGTCCTCTTTATTTTTATATTTACCTTCTCAGACGGAGAAAAAAAAGGTATGTACGTCCTCAGGGATTAAAAACGTACTCAGAAAGCTACGTACTTTGAATATTTGTTTCAAACTTTGCGAACCCCTTCCATTTTATTTCTCTATTTCTGTTGCAGAATTCTAAAATTTTACGAAATTGAAAATTTTTGCTCAAGCTTGTTAGTAATAATAGTTTCTCACGTCGTTGATGATGTTTGGCAGCGCCCTCACACGTTTACCGCTATTTGCTCTCTCCCTCCTTCTCCTGTGTAGAATTTAATAAAACAAATACATCGGAATCGCAAGACATTACTTAGAGGGCGTAATCTCTTTTTTCTCTCTGTCTTATTTGTAACAATCCGAAAAGGTGTAAATGTCTTCCAACCCAATTATGACATCTCAATTTCCACAGTGAAAATAGGTCACTCATGAAATATTGAGGAGTTACATCCTCACGCGCCGAGTCCATCTGAAATGATGTAAAATAACACAGAATGCAAATGTACAATGTTATTATGTTACTGACGAAATTATATTACTATGAATGACATGGTTCTGGGTACCCATACCAATAAATTATCAGCCTCCCAGATTATATGAATGATGACACCTTCTTTGGTCTCTGCTAACTTCATTAAATATTATTTCACTTATCACATTCTTTGTCAAAAGTTGTCTTTTGATTCTATTTTCTGAATAAACATTTCGTTTTTTTTGCTGAGTATGGAAAGCGTAAACATTGAGTCAGTAATTTCCTTTTGTCTTTCTTAATACCTTTTAAAATACAGGGTGAAAATAAAACTAATACGAAAATAAAACACACAATGTTCAATTATATTCTTCTTTTTAGAGGATTAGCATCTATCTAGATCACTTAGAAACTTAGATGTTTAAATTGGTTAAATTGGGATACTATGTCAAGTAAAACCATAATGAAGGTTGAACTGTTTTCCTTAATTTCAACTGTTTCCCTTAATTCTTGATATTGAAGAATTAAAAGTCTTTACACTGTATCTACACAAGTAAAACTTTGACAATACTGAACTTAGTGGCATATTCATCCAACGTACTAGATCATTGTTGTTCCACATCAGTTGCAATATGTTTATCGATATTTTTTTGAACTATATTAAATATTTTTATAATTTTAATGAGTGAATCTATGAAAATTGATATTTTTATCAAGTCTTCAAAGATATTAAAATATTCATTCTCATTACGATCAATGAATTTTAGTTCTATTTTCACATATTCATTTTTTGTAGATAATGAATATGTGAACATACGATAATGAGAACAGCATTGACATTGGAGTGGAGACCTCGGCGCTGAAGAAAACCGAAAAGAAAAGATTGGAAACAACTGAGATGAAAAGGCTTCGATGGATATGTGGAGTTACGCGACTGGATAAAATACGAAATGGAGATCATCAGAGACAGACCGAAAGTATTGGAAGTGTCGGAAAAGATTCACTAGAAGAAATTACAGTGATGTGGACAACTAGGCATGTTATGAGGAGAGACGAAAATTATATTGGAAACAAAGTCGAAAAAATTGGAGTTGAAATATAAAGAGGTCCAAAGAAGAGATAGCAGAACAATATAAATGAGGATTGGCGCGAAAAGAAACTAAGGGGCAACGAGATTGAGGACCGGGCTGCCTGAAAACAGCCGACTAGAATCGTCGACCCCGCTTGAACGGGAATAAATACGAAGTGAATGTATGAATATGGAGTAATAACGAAGGATTCAAAAACAAAATAAGGATTCTCCATCTAATCGCTATTACATGAGGATCGTTCAGACTATAAATGTTGATGACATTTTTTGAAGTTTATTTTATTTTATGATTGCCAAATCGTTGAATGTAAAGTTTCATAGTGTATTCCTATAATGGCATAGAAGACGGAAGTAAAGCCTGCGGTAGAAGCTGGTTTGTTTATAATACACTTCTGAACACTAGCATCATTCAATGTAAAGTCATCATCTTTAGTCAGTTACCGCGGGGAAACTCTCCATGTTTTCCGCTTTCTTCTTCAGTAGTCGAAACGTTATCATACTTATCATGTTTGATTGATGTATTCTAGAGAAGGGTTTTCCATAAGTCCTTTTTCATTTCAGCTTCAATTCTATGTAGCTGACAGTTATGTCTCAGGATTTGGTCAACAAACACTACCTACTATTATTTTTTTTGTTTTTCTGAACGTCTCTTTAACATCTACCGTCATTTGAGGACCTTATTTATCTTAGTGTGGACTAAGATAGATAGCCAGCATCACGAAAGTTTAGTGAAACCTCGCTGGACGTTGCTTAACTTGAGTGATCTTACAGAAATTGGTAGATTCAACTCATTAAGGTTTTCATAAAAAACGTTTTTCTTTATCTCTGTCATGTGTAGTTGTCCCAACTGATTTCATCCTTTTTTAATACCAACAATATTTCCCTCTCATTTTTAGTGTATTACTAATCAGCAATCAATCTGTCAATAGTAGTGGCACTATCGTTTCCGATGGTAGCCAGATATATGAGAATGTAACCCTAAATAAGTTGCTTGGAGGCTTGGCATAGCACCAGAACAATGTCAATCACTGCAATATAATTAACGTCAGTAAAATAATACTATTGCAGAATTGCTTTCTGTGTTATCTTACTCCATCTCGGCTCCAATGTACTCGTATTTAGGGATGTTGCGATATTATCGATATTTTCTTATAGTATTTCCGATATTTATATCGATAATATCGGAAGAAAAATATCAATATCCATATCGAATCAAAATGTCATAGGAAGGGTCCTAAGAGCATATTCCTCTTCTGTTTTATTATTTTTTAAAAATACTGGATTCTTATTTCTTATCATTGGATTGCGGAAATTATTCTATTAGCTTCCCTTTTAGCTGCAGAGATTATGTTCATATTGAGAAATCGGTATTGCCCATATCGATATTTCCTTTGCGATAATATCGCGATATCGATACCAGAAAAAATATCGATATCGGACATCGCATAAAGACCAATATCGCAAGAACCCTACTCGTATTATTAAGATGTCTCTCTCAAGTATGACCTGTGTTTCAGTATGCAAGTTATAATTGGATTGTAAGAGATCACTAATCTTCTGATATTTTAGTACACTCTGTACATAACATGTTCACATCAAATCACTAATCTTCTGATATTTTAGTACACTCTGTACATCACATGTTCACAAGTTCACATACTTTGTTCAAATAAAACTGCAAATAAATTAAAATTTATATAAACATGTTCTGCATCACAATGAATATTTATTATTTGAACTTTTTGAAATTTGATGTGAACATCATCATTGACACATGCAACATCATGCTGACTGATGTTGTTTAAGTCTTGATAAAAGAAACATGACATTATTATTGTTATAGAAGCTTTTAATATAATTATCATTATTGTATTTGTACAATAATACAGGGAGTAACACGCTTGGTAAAATAGGGAGCTATAAATTAAGAGGAAAATAGACAAAATAATTAGTACGCTAGAGAAGAAGAGATCTTGCGCTGTGATAATGGAAACTATGAAGCACCCACTGGACCAAAAACTATTCTTCTTAATATTCCTCTCCCATCGGAGTGAAGGTTGGGAACCATTATGGTAAGCTTCTCCATATGTCCTTATGCTTGACAACTTGGAATAACATATGGGTGGAACACTCAATCTCTCATATTTGTCATCCATCACAATCTTCTTCTTCGTTGAAAATTTGCTTCCAAAATCAGTTTTAGTATCTCATAATGAACTCTTCTGATTATATCACCTAGATCTAAATGTTGCGGCTTTTTCTTCTTAATTGTGCAAATCAGTTTGTTATTATTATTAATACGTTCGATGACCTTTTCAGTCCACGAAATTCGCAGCATTATGCGGTAACACCACATCTCGAAGGCTTCCAAGTTTTTCAGGTTGGCTTTCCTCAGTGTCCATGAATCGTCATAATACAACAACGTGGAAAAAACGTAACACTTTTACATTCTAGTTCTCAATTCTAAGTTTATGTCACAATTACGGAGGAACTTTTTCATTTTGACAAATTTTTCTAGCAGTTTCAATTCCACATTTCTACCAAAAGCTCATTCTATTATGGTTATATCGAATTTTCATACCAAATAAGTTTTTTTTCTTTGAAGGATTATTATTTTAAATATTTTTAATTTTCGTATTGAGACTTTTTCAAAAATTAGATATGAAATGAAAGATTTTTCATTTCATATCTAATTTTTGAAAAAGTCTGAAGACGAAAATTAAAAATATTTAAAATGATAATCCTTCAAAGAAAAAAACCTTATAAAGTCATCAAAGACATAAAAACAAAAATTATTTTCTAATAATTCATACAAATAGGTATTGACGAAGTTCATGTTAGGTATTCTGGATAGCCCTGCTGTTCGAAGTACATGTTAGGTATTCTGGATAGCCCTCCTGTTCAGAGCATTTTGTGTCTTCCTTTGGTCTCAGAATACCTTGGTTTAATTTTCCTCAATCAATCTGGAATTCTGGATACACCCTGTATTCCGTATAAAATCAGTTTTCTTCAGTATTTTGTATAGTCTTATTGTTATTTTATTTCAAGTTTTGAAAGAGCTACCCAAGAATACAGCGTGTGACATAAGACTTGTCGTTAACTGAATATGTTAGACGGCACATAAAATTACCATAACTATTATTTCTGTAGGATTTTAAATTCTAGTTGATTGAATCTTCTCGCAATGGTCATTTTCCACTTGTCAGGTTGTGAATGCAAAAATAGAAAAATATTTTCTATTTTAACCTCTTGCTACTTAACAATGATTAGTAATATATTTAGTACGAAGGTCCTTGTTTGCGTTCAGATTGTACATAAGCTCGGAACGGTTGTTAAACCTCTAAAAATCTTGTGCACGTACATAAGCTCGGAACGGTTGTTAAACCTCTAAAAATCTTGTGCACATCCTTGTGAAAACGCCCATCTGTCATCTTGGCTCTCTAAATTGTTTTTTCGACGCGTCGCGGCGCTACAAACCCATCTGCAGAGGTCACAATTTGTTATATTCCGTTGATTCTTTTCATCGTATTGCCATTACTATATATTTGCAAGAAAAAATAAATTTGATAATAAATAATTAATCAGAATATTCATAATTCAAGCTGACTCATCAATCACCCCATCCCCTAAATTTCATAGAAATCATTATTACTGAAAAATTAATAATTACATTTTAAAATAAAATTATTTTTATTCTATTGTTTTTAAATTGAAACCCTTGATTATTTTTTTTCATAGTAATATTATTTTTTTAACAACATTTTCTTTAAAATAGTCATTTTAACTCTTAAAGATGTTTTAGCAGATTTTTCTTTTATTTTCTTGAGAGCTGATCATCTACTCTCAAGCAAATACAGTAATTTAATTATTCTACGCGTTTGTTGGTAAACATCAGACATCAGACGGGAGCTTAATAACAAGTGAGCTAAAATGAGAGGTAGCCAGTTTAAATTTCCACTAATTAAGTTGTTGTTTTTATTACAAAATCTTAAAAAACGAATCAAAATTTTTCTCAGATTGTCGTCTTCGGCATTTTGTAAACCACCAACATCCAATTTGTTTCTAATTTACTTTCTTCATTTCATTTGATTACAGGTAAGACTTACAAATTCACTGATTATTATTTTTTGTCTATTTGGTTGGGGTAAGTTAATAATTTATTTCATATTCGTTCCCTTTTAAATCAGGATTGTTATTTTAGACAAGAATTACACCAAAGATAATTCACACTAAAAAACGCTTGGACAACATGACGAAACTGCAATATAAAGCGGTAATATTGGCTTCATGTCAGTGTCCAGGATCCGGTTAAAATCATAACAGAGAAAAACTCTGCCAATGTAACACATGGCTTAATATTTTCATTCATTCAATAGTGGCATCATCTTATCCAATGGTAGCCAGATGTATGAGACAGCAGCTCTAGATAAGTTGTAGTATACTGCTTATGTTTTTAATTGTCATCATACATCCGTTCTTGGAGGCGTAGTAAAAAAATAACCCCTCTCAAAATTTAATATTTTATGTCCCCAGGTACGTAGAATCCAAAAATCTTTTAAAAAAATACGTCCATTCGCCGAACCCTGTACACGCACGCCGGATTTTTAATCGATTTTTGGATTCTGCATACCTTGGAACGTAAAATATCAAATTTTGAGGGGGTATTTATGTGACGATTCCAAACGTTCTCTGATGATTTTTGGACACTATCTCATTTACGGTATATATTATATTTAGATACAGAAATAGATCTGTGAATTTTAGATCTCACTCAGTTAAAATGACCACCACGAGCTCCCTGGGCCAAAAATTTACGAGTATGAACTTGAACATATTAAATTTCCATACCAAGATACAACAAAATCAGACAAGGCGTTCGAGAGTTATCGTAAAATGAACAAACGCTTATTGAAAAATCTGGAGTTAAAATTAAATATTATTTTCCCCTTATTGTTACTAACAGGCACATGCACGGACTAATGGCTAAAACTCGGAATCTGGGCTCTGGGGATCTCAAAACTTGTTCTGTCATTGAAAACTCACTTGACATCAACATTTTCAGCCCATTACAATACTTTCCTTTTTATTGGATTAGGAAAGTAAAAAGGTAGAAGTAGAGGTTTCCTGTGGACCCGTACAGGGAAAGTAATTAAAAAATATAACCCTGAAGGATTTGACATTAAGCATAAGGCTACGAATAATAATGAAGAGTTCTTTGTTGCAATGTTTACATAAGTCCTGACGAGAATATTTTGGTCAAACACAAAATGTATAATAATGCATACTTGTTCATTCCAAATTAGTTCTGGGATTTGGTTGTCTTTGTTTAGGTTCCTCTGTAATTGTTCTATTCTTAATTTCGAGGAAACATCTTTTTAATAAATAATGAAAAATCAAGGCATTCCCATGGAATTGGTATTACAAAGAGGAAGTCAGTTTCATAAAGATACAAACAACGTCTTCCACATTGAATTAAGAGGGAAAATTCAATTATAAGGATTTCGAGAAAAGGAAACTTAGTATCAAGAATGAACTCAATGGCTTAACATTTTAACAAGTCAGAAGAATTTGTTAAACCCAAATTGTATTATCTGATGGGTTGGAACTAACAACTTGAATAAGATAGGGAAACATTTCGATACGACGAATAACAGAAATTTTAGACATTTGACAAAGAGAACAGCAAGCAATTTATGTATTTTACGTGATTTAAGTTATATTTTATATACCGGATCGCAACAGCGCTTTGTGTTATTTTTTGTCCATTCTACCCGGGGGTGGATCGGGGTAAAATTTTGGGGGGGAACTAAGGAAATAAAATGCATTTATTGGTAATAATGTTTCATAATATTGCAACAACAAGGTGAATTCTATAAGCGAAAAAAGATTTTCAAGTAAACTCGGCCGTGATTTATGTTGTAATGTAGCGAAATATTTATTTATTGGAAATTAGATATTCATACGATTTGGGTATTGCAAGAATTTTTTTTCGGGGGGGGGGCTCNTTTTGGGGGGGGGGGGAGGACTCTTCCCCAGTTCCTCCCGTGGATCCGTAACAGTATACAGGATGTTTTCAAACCACTCAAATATCTGAAGAAATTTAAGATGCAACAATATTTCAAAATATAAAATAAAAGATAGATAAAATGAAGCAAATCGAGCGCATACAAGTTGAGCTTGTATTATGCTTTTGATTATTTACCGAGTTTGGGCCACAAGAATAATTAATTCTGTGAAGCTTTATTAATATTGGGAATGCATTTGGTGTTAATGGCATCATCGTTTCCGATGGTAGCTTTTAAAAATTCTGACAAGGTGACACAGTGGATTCTTTTTATTCGACTTTTGGAGTCTGCGTACCTTTAAACGTATTAAATATCAAATAATTATCAATTTCCTTTGTCATTAAACGTTTTATACTGATATATCATCTAGCACACACACACATACACACACACACACACACACACACATACATACACCTAAAGACTAGACTCCTCCAGGGAGACATTTTCTGACTCCTTTTTTTTAAAAAAAAAAAACAGGGAATTTATTCCTGTGCATCAGGGAACAAGTTTTAATTAGCTTTTAATTTGACAAGTCACTCCCTCGGGAAAATCTTTTTTCTTTCTTTTCCTCTTTCCTTCACTATGCCTTCTCTTTTTCCCTCCTAAATTATGTAGGTTTAAAGAAAATTAAAAGTTCAAATTTTAATAAAACATATATTATGCTCTTCATAGAGCTGTTGTTTAGGCCCATGAACTTTTTTTTCTTCTCAACTATTAGATCTTGTCCATTGTTTGGATGGACTTTTTAAAAAATAAAAAGAGAATCGCTCTCCGCGTTATCAGTCGAAGCAGGTGGATAGTGGAGAGATAATCCGATAGAGGCGTGCCAGGTAAAAATCAGGATATTGTTAGAGGGAAGCTTGGCTCCCTCCGCCAAACCTAATAAACCTTAGCAAAACTTGATTCGAATTATCAGTACTTCCCTATCTTAGTTCGGCTGTGACTGGGCTACTGAGGCTGTGCCCAAACGATAAATATACAATGCTTTTTGGATTTTACGAGGGTACCCTTGAAACGTAAAATATCAAATTTTGAGAGTTTTTTGTGCTGTATTCTAAAAATTTATTATTGAACATAATTGACCAATTCATGCTCTACTCTAAAACCGAAAGAAGAGTGAAGGTTAACAATTACTATACATTATCTTCACTTGACTAAAATATATTCAAGATGTTAAATGTAGAGCTAACTAGTTTCGTCCTCTCCTGAGAACATTTAACTAATTATCAAAATTACCCCCTAAGTGTATTTCGTGGAGTAGTATTCAATTTGTTTCCGAGCAACATCCTGGCGAGGAATAGAACATAAAGTTAGTGCGTTTCAATTACCTAAGGAAAATTCCTGGTTAGAAAGTAGGGGAAGAGGATCTTTTATGGGGCAAATTGAAAAGTACTAAATAATTTATTTGCCTACCTCTTCTTATTCAGGATATGCAGAAAAGGACAGGGCTTCCCAACCTAGACATAATGGCAATATAATTAATTTGTAGAGGCTATAGCTTTACTCTCCTTAGTTCCTAATTGTGGTTGTCATTTGCCTAATTTATTCTGCAATACTTGGATTTGTATTTGATATGCTTTCGGATTTAAGTAGTATCTTTAACGTAAAAAGAGATGATTTCTTAGAGCACATTTTTTCTTCTTGAGTATATCCTTAATTCTTTTGGTCGAACTGACCAAAGTACTTTGATTTTTTTCTAATATTGCCATTTACACTTTTTCTTTTTATTGTTACAATCTCATCTGCAAAGATGAGATTGTAACAATAAAAATCTCCAATTCTCCTTTGTCCTTTGCTAGTAGTCTACGCATGCTCTACATCAATCCTCATTTTCACATTTGCTTTTTATTGTTATAAAATCTTATCTCTGCAATCTCCAATTCTCCTTTGTCCTTTGCTAATAGTAGTCTGTGCTTGCTCTACATCAATTCTCATTTGCTTTTTATCGTTAAAATCTCATCTCTGCAATCTCCAATTCTCCTTTGTCCTTTGCTAGTAGTTTGTGCTCTACATCAATTCTCCTTTGTCCTTTGCTAGTAGTTTGTGCTCTACATCAATTCTCCTTTGTCCTTTGCTAGTAGTTTGTGCTCTACATCAATTCTCCTTTGTCCTTTGCTAGTAGTTTGTGCTCTACATCAATTCTCCTTTGTCCTTTGCTAGTAGTTTGTGCTCTACATCAATTCTCCTTTGTCCTTTGCTAGTAGTTTGTGCTCTACATCAATTCTCCTTTGTCCTTTGCTAGTAGTTTGTGCTCTACATCAATTCTCCTTTGTCCTTTGCTAGTAGTTTGTGCTCTACATCAATTCTCCTTTGTCCTTTGCTAGTAGTTTGTGCTCTACATCAATTCTCCTTTGTCCTTTGCTAGTAGTTTGTGCTCTACATCAATTCTCCTTTGTCCTTTGCTAGTAGTTTGTGCTCTACATCAATTCTCCTTTGTCCTTTGCTAGTAGTTTGTGCTCTACATCAATTCTCCTTTGTCCTTTGCTAGTAGTTTGTGCTCTACATCAATTCTCCTTTGTCCTTTGCTAGTAGTTTGTGCTCTACATCAATTCTCCTTTGTCCTTTGCTAGTAGTTTGTGCTCTACATCAATTCTCCTTTGTCCTTTGCTAGTAGTTTGTGCTCTACATCAATTCTCCTTTGTCCTTTGCTAGTAGTTTGTGCTCTACATCAATTCTCCTTTGTCCTTTGCTAGTAGTTTGTGCTCTACATCAATTCTCCTTTGTCCTTTGCTAGTAGTTTGTGCTCTACATCAATTCTCCTTTGTCCTTTGCTAGTAGTTTGTGCTCTACATCAATTCTCCTTTGTCCTTTGCTAGTAGTTTGTGCTCTACATCAATTCTCCTTTGTCCTTTGCTAGTAGTTTGTGCTCTACATCAATTCTCCTTTGTCCTTTGCTAGTAGTTTGTGCTCTACATCAATTCTCCTTTGTCCTTTGCTAGTAGTTTGTGCTCTACATCAATTCTCCTTTGTCCTTTGCTAGTAGTTTGTGCTCTACATCAATTCTCCTTTGTCCTTTGCTAGTAGTTTGTGCTCTACATCAATTCTCCTTTGTCCTTTGCTAGTAGTTTGTGCTCTACATCAATTCTCCTTTGTCCTTTGCTAGTAGTTTGTGCTCTACATCAATTCTCCTTTGTCCTTTGCTAGTAGTTTGTGCTCTACATCAATTCTCCTTTGTCCTTTGCTAGTAGTTTGTGCTCTACATCAATTCTCCTTTGTCCTTTGCTAGTAGTTTGTGCTCTACATCAATTCTCCTTTGTCCTTTGCTAGTAGTTTGTGCTCTACATCAATTCTCCTTTGTCCTTTGCTAGTAGTTTGTGCTCTACATCAATTCTCCTTTGTCCTTTGCTAGTAGTTTGTGCTCTACATCAATTCTCCTTTGTCCTTTGCTAGTAGTTTGTGCTCTACATCAATTCTCCTTTGTCCTTTGCTAGTAGTTTGTGCTCTACATCAATTCTCCTTTGTCCTTTGCTAGTAGTTTGTGCTCTACATCAATTCTCCTTTGTCCTTTGCTAGTAGTTTGTGCTCTACATCAATTCTCCTTTGTCCTTTGCTAGTAGTTTGTGCTCTACATCAATTCTCCTTTGTCCTTTGCTAGTAGTTTGTGCTCTACANTTATACATATAAACTTTATCATTACTTTTATACATATAAACTTTATCATTACTTTTATACATATAAATTTTATCATTACTTTTATAGATATAAACTTTATCATTACTTTTATACATATAAACTTTATCATTACTTTTATACATATAATCTTTATCATTAGTATTTATTTTGTTGTTTGCGTCCTTTGTATCTACACTTATGCCCAACAACAACATCTACTGCCTCAAACTTAATCTTTAGAGTAAGCACTGCCGTCATTTATGGAATAAAAGATATAATTTTAATTTTCAATAATTAGAACCTATCAGTTTCATGAATTCCCGTAAGCACCTGGGAGGATCAATAAATACCTCTGTGTTGAAGACAGGTACCGTCAAACGTGACCACATAAGCATGCGAAACTATCGGAATACTAGTGACCAGTCAAAAATTGTTTTTCCGACACTAATATCAAAAGTTATTTAACTAGTGGATCAAGATGATCAGGTGTTCACGTTAGTGTTGTAGTCATTTATAGAAAAAAATATCTTATTCAAATTTTAAAAAAATATTTAAATAAATAAAATATTTGGCCCCCAATATTTAAAAAAATATTTGCCCCCTGGTGCCCACGGGGGGGGCTAGAGCCCCCAAATTTTTCAAAATCGAAAAGCCCTTAACACCAGTCATAACAAAATTTTACGTTTCTACAACAAACCGCTAAAGAGATAAAAATCATTTTCAAAAAACATAATATTGGGCCCTGGTGCCTCTCGTGCCCCCAAAAAATATGCATAAAATTTCCTTCATGTCCTAAACATGTATACCAATTTTCGTCAAAATCGGATGAAAATTGCAATGTGGTTCGGATAGCCTAACAAACAAACATAATTATACTCGTACAAGTGCATTTCGAGATGTATGCAAGTGTCGAAAGTGTATTTCACTAACGTTTACAAATATTGCAAAAGGGATTTGGCTCATTTTACACCATCAACACCTCTTGTCTCATCCTGTGAGTTATAACCTTTTTAATAATATTCCCCCATTTCAAGTATGCAAGAATATACGCCACTCTTTGATTTCGGCTTCCATGTTTTTTTATTCTTTTGTTCTCAACTTTCCAAAATCTTGGCATTTCTCTTATTAACATTTTTTAAGTCTAACATTACACCAAATAGGTTTTCTTTTGTTTTCACAATTTCTTTTAATACTATATTTTCTATTGTCTTTCTTTTTCTTTCTTCTCCTTTGGAAGTGCATTTCATTTTTCGCAGACATTTAATCTTTTTGTTTTTTTACGGTCTAAGAAATACGTCTTTCTAATATTGGAGAAGAGAATTGTTGTCTTAAGATTCGAATGTAATGAATAATGTATATGCTGGCATTTTTCTCTGGTGGTGTTTTAATGCCAAACATTTTTATAAAAGTGATTGTCTTGTGTTTCCATTAAAAATAACAAACAAAATATCATACTTACTGTTAATAAAAATTGCTATGGTAAAACTTTTTTTTATTGCTGTTTTTATTTTTGATCTAGCGAAGTTACGGAACAAACTTTTCATGCAGAAACGTTTTTGTCATAAGATTTGATTTTTTTGCATATTTCGAAGACATTGTAATTTTTTTTAAAAAAAATTGGAAAATATGCCGTAGCTGGGATGTGAATTATCATAGAGTGGATTTTATATTTTTCGTGAAAATTTTGGGTATGGTTTTGGGTTTTCTAGTTTATGCTTTAATATCTCTTATACGGTTATGCATGGTTGTGTAATTGTACCGTTAAAAAGGGTCGTTTTGGCGCTTCTAGTTTGAGTTTTTCCCTCCTTGTTACGAACCTACATATTAAAAGGAAACTATTCCAAATTTCCAGCTTTAGCAATCCACGAATTACGTTGATCACCAGTCAGTCAGTACACCAACTGGGCTTTGTGTTTCTAAGCGACCATAAGTGGCAACGTTATGGTGCGAAATTAATATATTAGATACTAGCTGTTTTCCCGCGCTTCGCCAGAGTTACAAAATTCAACAACAACAATTTTGAAATTAAAGAGATTACAAGTTTCCAGCGAATGGAGGGTAAAATGCCCGCCTTGAATGACCAATAGATGTTAAAGAGACGTTAAGCCGAATTAAAAAAAATCTTCTCTTTTTTAGATTTTTGGTGGAACCGACCCCCAAAGTGAACACGGCTCCTATTTAGAAAATTCAATGTTTTATTCAAGGATATGACTTTTTGTACTGCGTAACACCTTTATATCGAATTTCAGCTTTCTCGCTCATCTTGAAATGGTACTTCTCAATTCCGATTTTTTGGTCGTGAAAACCGTCCATAAATCGGGGAGAATTTTCAATTATATTTTTTATGGGGTCCTTACATACTATTTTCGGGGGGTTTATTCTCGGTCATTTTTCGTTACCTCTTTTAGTTTGCCCCAGAAAAAAAATTGCAAAAAGACCCGCTAAATAGCGTCATTTTTGGCGGTAACTTGCTCCCACTTGAACTTTTTCTTGTTTTTTATTACGCAAGTCTACGTTTAGCCATCGTAGAGCTACGTTGATTATTTATCAGTCATTCGGTCAGTACGTCAGTCAGTACACCAACTGGGCTTATACTTGCGTATTATAAGTATAGATTAGGTTAGATTAATTGTTCGTTTTGAAACACGAGGTACTTACCTCACCTGTTGACCGAATCAACAACATGTTTTCCTCTTTGTTTTTGCACCAGTAAATACCCTGATTTTTCCAATCCCATGTTATCAGTGGTTCACACTTAATAACCAAACCTTTCCTCCAAGTGCGTATGATGATCTCTGTATATGTCCTATTTTTTCTTTCATAATACATAAAATAAATAATAATTTTTATTATATCTATAGAGTAAATAATAATGTATTATTTATTTATTTTTCTGTGTTTACTGAGTCTGATCAGATTTCTCTCTCTGAGTATATACTTCTTGTATTTTGCAGGCAATATTAATCTCCTTAAATGTTTCAAATGATCATGAGAGTTTTTCTTTATATAACTAGGTGTTCTTTAAACTGTAGACCTCACTCAAATAATGGGCTGCTATGAGGTCCCTGGTGGCCTAATAGGGCCCAATAACAAATAATATAATTTCAAGAACGTAATGAATGAACATACTACAAGTTATTTATGGCTTTTCTTTCTAGGCACAAAAAGTACAAAGGATTCTTAGATGCTATGACTTTTATAGCCCTACTGAGGATTTTAGGTCACAGATATACTATATCCATTTTCATTAAAACGAGAGACAAACAGACGTTTAAAGAAATTCGTACTGTTAACCTAGACCTCACTCATTCGGTCTATTATTGTCTGCTAGGTACTATTCTGCCCAGTTTCTGGACGCTGCTCCTCTATTTGTTGTTTTTTAGCCGAGTGAAAGACCAATCAAATAAACACACCTTTGAAAAACTAATTGTGTTTGTATGTAGGCACACTTTGTTTTAACCGTATAAACACAATCCAACCTTTACACCTATGGAGGATGTTACCATGACTTAGCTGAGTGAAAAACCAAATAAATAAACACACCTTTCAAAGGTGTGTTTGTATGTAGGTACACTTTGTTTTAACCGTATAAACACAATCCAACCTTTACACCTATGGGAGATGTTACCATGACTTAACTCTCCCTTTACACTTAAGGGAGATGTTACCATGACTTAACTCTCCCGTTACACCTATGGTAGATGTTACCATGACTTAACTCTCCCTTTACACCTATGGTAGATGTTATTATGACTTAACTCTCCCTTTACATCTATGGGAGATGTTACCATGACTTAACTCTCACTTTACATTGTAACCGGCCCGGCAGCTGTAATCCTAAGGGGTTGGGATACTTCTAAAGCAAGAGTTATTTGTAAATCATTTGTGGACTCGTCTCTATAAATATAGAATCCGAAGGTCCCAAATTGACTCCAACTCTCGCCTTAGAATTCAAGGATAAGTGAACGTGTACTAATGTTAGAGAATTAAATAATTCCTTAGTTAGATATTAATATTAATAATAATTAGTTTTTTATTAAATAATAAAATTAAAATACAAGATGTGTCAAATGTTCTCTGAGAGCTATTGGAAGGGATCGTAATTTAAATGATGTAGAAGGACTTACGTGAGGAGATCAAACAATCATACTCTGAGAGC
>CM022879.1:9257582-9273274 GCA_012654025.1 Pachypsylla venusta | reverse complement strand
GCTCTTCATTTATCCCATTCTAAGGTAATGTGCTTTGTCTAACTTCCTAGTTTTAAAGAAATGATCTCTTACGCTCTTCATTTATCCCATTCTAAGGTAATGTGCTTTGTCTAACTTCCTAGTTTTAAAGAAATGATCTCTTACGCTCTTCATTTATCCCATTCTAAGGTAATGTGCTTTGTCTAACTTCCTAGTTTTAAAGAAATGATCTCTTACGCTCTTCATTTATCCCAATCTAAGGTAATGTGTTCTGTCTAAGTTTCAACTTCTGGATTGGCTTTATTTCAAATTTTTATTTTAAAAATATGTTCTTGCGGTTTAAAATGAAAAATTGATCTTTCTAGCGCTTTTCTTTACTGAAAATTATTATTTTTCCCGGAGTAGATGTATTTCATACGACTTCATCATTATTGGCGTATACCTGATGACCACTTCGAATCCATTCGACATGCGACTTCTGACGTAAAGATTTTTGTGGCACTCTATTATTATCAGTAAAGCTTTGATTTACATTCGCTGTAAACTTGCTAACCTGCTACCCACATTGATCTCACCCAGCCTTGGTTTGGCCGGAAAATTAGCCCACATGGACACCCACTTGGTACAAGCTCGCCGAACGTTGCATAACTTCAGTGATCTAACGGGAACGTGTATTCAACTTGCCATAGACGTTGGCTTTTATAAAACTTTTAAAGTGTGACTAGTGTGGCAAGTCTAAAACTATTTAAACCTTCCCAACTATTCTTGTATTACCGTTACCGTCCATCTTTGTTATTTATTTAATGAAGGTGCTAATTATTTAATTTAACCAAGGTAAGCAGAAAATACTAGAAATAAAATTCTGCTCCCCTTATTAAATAATTAACACCTTTTCCAGGGATAAGAAAAATGGAGCGTAATAAGAAAATTATACGTGTTGTTAGAATTTTAATTTGGCCATCTGGATTAGTTCTTAGTGGAGATGTGATAAATTACACAGAGTTATTTTTAAAAAAATGTAGTACCGAGCTGTGAGAGTTTCATATATTTTTACAACTGCGAGGGTTAACAAAGGTGTACAAGTGTACAACAGCTACTCATTTGTCCTCACAAAGCCCATTATACCACGGAACAGACAACATTGTTTATCATCTCGAATCATGTACAACAGCTACTCATTTGTCCTCACAAGGCCCAAATATACCATGGAACAGACAACATTGTTTGTCATCTCGAATCATGTACAACAGCTACTCAGTTGTCCTCACAAGGCCCATTATACCGCGGAACAGACAACATTGTTTGTCATCTCGAATCATGTACAACAGCTACTCATTTGTCCTCACAAGGCCCATTATACCACGGAACAGACAATATTGTTTGTCATCTAGAATCATGTGAGAGAGTAAGAGCTGTCTCTACAGAATAGTGTTGAGTATTAGTGAATACGTCAGAGCTGAAGGCGAGTTTGTGTAATTGTGGGGACAAATAGACAAAATATATTTCCCCAAAGACAAATGTGAAAAACTAGAATCCATTAAAAAAGTTTGATTAATTTTATTTTTACTGAAAAGTTTAGAAATGGGAAACAAGAACGGACGGGCGGGTGAACGAATGTGGCGAACGAAAAAAAAAAGCAATTTCATTTGAAAGTTTTCTGCAAGTATTACTCAGTGGGCATCTAAAATGACACGTAAACCCAAAAGGAATAAAAAAAGTCTTTGTTGTGAAAAGACTAATAAATGTTTTCAGAAAGGTGAAATGTTTGGGGTAGAGAACAATTGAGGTGGGAAGATGATAACAAGCATGTGTCTGATAAAGAAATTAAATTATTTTTAATGGGAAATTAATTTGAAAAGTGATACCTTTTCCAGCTTACAAGCCACAGTTTCTGACGCAGATGTGCCAATTTAGTATTTTTTAAAGTTTAAACGCACTTATGGATAAATAATTTTAATCAAGGAAAATAAATTACACTTTAATTTAGAAAGTTCACCTAATGCTTGTAATTAGATACGATTGAAGGTAAATGATTAGACTAGTGGTTCAATATGATCAGGTGTTCACGTTAGTCATTAATAGAAAGAAAAAAATATCTTTAAAAAAAAAAAAATGGGGACCGTCCCCCCGGGGGGTGGTAGGGCCCCCAAGTTTTTCAAAATGGGAAAGCCCTTAACACCAGCCATACATATGAAAATTTTACGTTTCTGCGACAAACCGCTAAAAAGATAAAAATCATTTTCAAAAAGTAAAATATTTGGGGCCTTCCCCCCGGGGGGGAACAACACCAGCCATCACATAAAAATTTTACGTTTCTGCAATAAAACGCTGAAAAGATGAAAATCATTTTCAAAAAACACAAGAGTGGGTCCCCTGGAGCCCCGGAGGGCCCAGGGCCCCCAAAAACTATACAGCAAATTTCCTTCATACCCTAAACATGTATTCCAAATTTCGTCAAAATTTGATGAAAATTGCAGCATTACACATAACAAGTGCATACACATAACAAGTGCATTTCGGGATGTATATGGGAGTCAAAAGTGGAGTTCACTAACGTTCACAATTACTTTGGTCCGCCCTTTAAACGTGCCATAGGCGCAGTCCTGTTATCATTTTTTTTGGGGGGGAGGGGGGTAAACAACTTTTTTTTTATCCCACCTACTATTTTGTTTGAGGAAAGAAATTTAAATATTTAATTTTCGTCGGATCGACTTTTTCAAATTAGATATACTCGTATTCACAGAAATTCTAGATCACATCAGTATCCCACTAATCCCACTTACTGATGGTCAATGTGCATTGAAGTGATGATTTAATCAATGGGAAAAAGATAGACATTTGGGGAGAGGGGGCAATATTATCATGAGCTGTACTGGCGTTAAGTGTTGTGTGCAAAAGTAATAATGATATTTAATCTAGAAATGCTCGTCCATAGCTGAATGCACAAAAATGTTATCATGAGCGGTGCTGGCGTTAAGTGTTCTGTGCAAAAGTAATAAAGATATTTAATCTAGAAATGCTCGTCCATAGCTGAATGCACAAAAATATTATCATGAGCGGTGCTGGCGTTAAGTGTTGTGTGCAAAAGTAATAATGATATTTAATCTAGAAATGCTCGTCCATAGTTGAATGCACAAAAATGTTATCATGAGCGGTGCTGGCGTTAAATGTTGTGTGCAAAAGTAATAATCATATTTAATCTAGAAATGCTCTTCCATAGCTGAATGCACAAAAATGTTATCATGAGCGGTGCTGGCGTCGTTAAGTGTTCTGTGCAAAAGTAATAATTATATTTAATCTAGAAATGCTCGTCCATAGCTGAATGCACAAAAATGTTATCATGAGCGGTGCTGGCGTTAAGTGTTCTGTGCAAAAGTAATAATGATATTAATCTAGAAATGCTCGTCCATAACTAAATCCACAAAAATGTTTTTCTTAAATATTTTCCCTCAAAAGAAATTACGTGAGAATTGTAAAAACCATTTCACACAGCTCCCATCTAATCTCAACTTATTATTTTAAATAAAAGAAAATGAGTTCGGTGTAAATGAAGGCCAATATTTTGATTATTTTACTCATTTAATGTTCACACACAACCCCCCCCCTCCACCGCGGAGGTACATGAAAATAAAAACAGTAACTGCCCCAGAGGAATTTTTAAAATTAAGCACTTTGACCCAATTTTCATTTTACAAAAAAAATTCTAATGGCTTATTATGTTTTTAATAATGATGATTTTTTTCCAGGCAACGTAATATTTCCCCGGAGATTCCAGAAAGAGCCGTTTGTTTTTCCTTGTCATTCTTAGCCTAGTGAGGAAAGAGTGAAGAAAGGCTTATTTTGATGGGAAGGAATGGACCAGCACAAGTCCGTGTTATTGTGGATGTAGTACATATTTTTGTATGAATCAGTATGTGCTAGTGTATGAATTTAATTAGTTTGTCCAATGTTTAATTTATGAATCGATAAAAGCATTGTTATTGCATGTAATACATAATATTTATTATAATTCATCATGCAAATTTTATATGGATTAGCATATTGAGAAGATTGCTGATGTAATTTTATAACTAACATAAATGTGAGTCTGTATTGTATGTTTTAGCAAACATTTTTTTATGGATCAGCAATAGCAGCATGTTCAGTATATGGTAAATATGGTAGTATGAATCAATGTCCAATATAGTTTGTATTGATAATATATTACGCAGACTTTTATTAATTTTTCTATGGATCAGTATACAATTAATTTTTCTATGGATCAGTATACTACGTAGACTTTGTATGAGAGCATATGTACGTCCAATTATTTTTTCTATAGATCAGTATACTATGTAGACTTTTTGTATGAGAGCATATGTACGTCCAATTAATTTTTCTATGAGAGCATATGTACGTCCAATTAATTTTTCTATGGATCAGTATACTATGTAGACTTTTTGTATGAGATCATATGTACGTCCAATTAATTTTTCTCTGGATCAGTATACTATATAGACTTTTTGTATGAGAGCATATGTATGTCCAATTATTTTTTCTATGGATCAGTATACTTTGAAGACTTTTTGTATGAGAGCATATGTACAATTGTACATCCAATTAATTTTTCTATGGATCAGTATACTTTGTAGACTTTTTGTATGAGATCATATGTACGTCCAATTATTTTTTCTGTGGATCAGTATACTATGTAGACTTTTTGTATGAGAGCATATGTACGTCCAATTAATTTTTCTATGGATCAGTATACTATGTAGACTTTTTGTATGAGATCATATGTACGTCCAATTATTTTTTCTGTGGATCAGTATACTATGTGGACATTTTGTATGAGAGCATATGTACGTCCAATTAATTTTTCTATGGATCAGTATACTATGTAGACTTTTTGTATGAGATCATATGTACGTCCAATTAATTTTTCTCTGGATCAGTATACTATGTGGACTTTTTGTATGAGAGCATATGTACGTCCAATTAATTTTTCTATGGATCAGTATACTATGTAGACTTTTTGTATGAGAGCATATGTACGTCCAATTAATTTTTCTATGGATCAGTATACTTTGTAGACTTTTTGTATGAGATCATATGTACGTCCAATTAATTTTTCTCTGGATCAATATACTATGTAGACTTTTTGTATGAGAGCATATGTATGTCCAATTATTTTTTCTATGGATCAGTATACTTTGAAGACTTTTTGTATGAGAGCATATTACGTCCAATTAATTTTTCTCTGGATCAGTATACTATGTAGACTTTTTGTATGAGAGCATATGTATGTCCAATTATTTTTTCTATGAATCAGTCTACTTTGAAGTCTTTTTGTATGAGAACATATGTACGTCCAATTAATTATTCTATGGATCAGTATACTATGTAGACTTTTTGCATGAGAGCATATGTACGTCCAATATATTTTTTTAGTCAATACGGAATATTTTTATACGACCAGCATATTTTGTATAATGGTCGTATTCTAATATTGCAAAAATAATTAGGAGATAGTAAAAATTCCAAATATTTTCACAAGATTTGACCAAGCGCAATAATTTTGCAATCATTTTTGCATGAACAGACCTATTGTGTAGGAAAAAAGTTTTTGACTAATAATTATTGTAAAGTTTTAATGCCGCTATTATATTTTGTCATTCTCGTCACAAATTTTGTTACTATTTTCCCCTTTTCGACTGCCATGTTTCCAGGATGGATTTTCATTCCATCCCTTTCTATCACACACAATCTGAAAATCCCATATTTTCAGATTTTCGACTGCCATGTTTCCAGGATGGAACATTTAATATAAAAACTTAGTTTTAACTGTTTTGTTCTCACTGTAAAATAGTTGAATAGTAATTTTAAAGTTTTGGTGTTACTGGGTGTTATCGAAAAGGTTGACTTGATTTGAAAGAAGGGCATGTTTAGCATAGAATATATGAGTGTGCTTGCGAAGATATGAATCGATCCGTTTTAAATGATGAACCCATCTTTCACATTGGCAAAGTTTTTGTTTCTAGGCCGTCTTCCGAATTCTGAATTTTTGATCCTGTCTCCTGTTTGGTCGTCAGCATGATTTTGTACAAGGGTATAACAACTATCTTCGAACAAGAATTATCTGTTTCATTTTCTAATTTTTCTAAAAGTAGGCGAAGTAAGCGAATTATTTCTAAAAGTAGGCGAAGTGTCTAAAACTAGGCGAATTATGTCTAAATGCAGTCATTCAATATCCCATTGCAAAAAAAATTCGCCTAGTTTTAGACACTTTTGGAAGTCATATCTTGGAATTTTCAAATGGCGGCCATTTTGAAATCAAACACCCTAGACGCGTAATTTTTGAATTGGTCACACCATCAGGTGGTTTAATTTGGCGTATAATACTATGCAAAATTTCAAAACTCCATGTAAAGCTGTTCAAAAGATATTCAGGCGGTCTCGGATTTTTGGGACACCCTGTATATACATCTTATTAAGGGTTTAGGTGTTTTCATTAATTGTAGACTTTTTTTCTTCTTTAAATTGGCTTAACCTGTCTTTAACATCTATTGGTCATTCAAGACGGAAGTTTCACCCTCCATTCGCTGGAAACTTGCAAACCAGCTACCCACATTGACCTCAGCCAGTCTGGGTTGGGCCGGAAAAATAGCCAGCATCACGAGGGCGCCAACCCACGTGGACCCCCACATGGTACAACCTGGACGTTCCTGAACTTCAGTGATCTATCGGGAACTGGTGTATTCAACGTGCCATAGACGCTGGATAATTGTAGTCTGTCTGGGTGGTCAGATTGAGCCATTCCGTGATGTCATGTAGCCAGAATATTCTTGTTCTGTCTCTTCTTCTTGACTCTCCCAAATAACAGCACTAAATGTTCAAAAAGAAGCACCATTTGACTCACATTTCTACTTCCTCTTCCTGATAATGTTGAAAAATCCGACGTTAATTTAGAAATGTTATCTTATTATTATGATAATGTTGAGGTGTGACCTGATGCTCCAAGATAACTGCATTCGCTTATAGAAACAATTTTCATATTTTTCAGCAATGTATGCATATTTGTGTGAAACCCGAACGCTTTGCAGTGAAACACATATAATAACGTATAATAGAATATTGCTGGAGAACAACATAAAACATTTTATTCCCCATAATAATGACCTTCCTTCCCTCCCCGTTTCTAGGAGAGGTGCTTTCTCTATCCCTCACAGATTACCTATGCTATTCTGTGAGCACATTTTCATTTTTGAGGGCAAAGAAGCGAAGTGGGAATATTAGGTAATCCCTGAAATTAATATACTTGGACATTTATCATATATTAATAGTTAAAATTTTAGTGTTTTAAATAAATTGATAAATATACAGAGAGTCTCATTCATCATAGATCATTTCAATTTTACCATCGAGCATCATATTGAACATTAATTGATGCATCAACAAGTGAGTGCCTTTCTCTTTTATATATTTTTGTAGACTTAGCGTTCGGGAATTAAGTAGTCGTTGATTAAAAACGCGTTAATTAACTAACTTTAAAAAAAAAAAAAATTGGAAAGGAAATTAAAACATTTTATTAAAGAAAACACAAAAGATTAACAAAAAGTCGTACACAATTTAACTTCCAAAATTCGTATACAAAACATGCGAGAAAACTACGTAATTCACACACTAAAATTCTGATCGAACTATAGAAGACTTCACTTTTAAAACTAACTCGGTTTCTACTCGCAGCTTCTATTTATATATTTTTAACAAGTATCTCGAATTTTCTCGAATAAAAGGTCTTACTACATTTTTCTGCATGTTCTCGTAAATACGCAGTACACGTTCTTCGCATTCTAGAAATTCTTCGTAAACAAACTTATCATGTTCTCGTATCTTATAGAAGGTGAAGAAATAAAAATAAAAGGAGAATTGTCGCTGTCTATATACAGGATGTTCGTAATATTAGAGGTCAAGCTCTCGTGTGCTCTATTCACTTCAATATATAGATTTAGGATCTTCCACTATTCATAGAATTCTACTGAAACATAGTGCTTGATGCTTCGGTTTTATTTAGCGTTTAACTTTTACTATACATCCTCCAAAAGTCCAAAATGAATAAAACATACTGAAAAATTTGATATGAAATGAGTGATGTGATATCAAAAGCCTATTTATTATTCTCCACAAACAGACCAAATAAAACAATCAACTCCTCCACCAAATCCAGTGGAGGAGTTGATTGGTGTAAAAGTGATTGTGCGAAACTATACACGAATATATCAGAACTTGCTCGATCTTCACAAGTAATAACATTTCACATCAAGCAAAACGCTAGTTTCGCAACGGCAAGAAAAATAAAACGAGCGTGGTATAAGCACGCTAAAGCTAGTTTGTACATTTTTCAATGTTAAAACTTTGATATTTACCAGAATGACGTTTTTCATTTCAAATTACATTGAATTTAAAATTGGATTAAAAAACCGTCACGTAAAGTTCACCAAAATAAATGTCTCATTTGGTATCCTCTAACCTCGACGTTTCTGTTACTGATATAGCGCACTAATTTCGGAGTTCCTATGCCATTATTTTGAGTACGACTGTTGAACCCACTCTTTATTTTCCGTGTATGTAATGTCGGGAATTTTAATGTGTGAGTTATATGTAAATATAGAGTCAGTATATGTATTCTGTATATTTTATTGTTTATTTTGTAATTATGCAGATGTACTTATATTCTGTTCGAGACACTTTATGAAAGTAAAATTATGTTTACGATAATTCAATAGCCTAGCACAACGTTTCAGAGGCTGCATTCCAGCCGACTGGTGAGATTTTATTTGAGGATTTCATCTTTTGTTATATTATAAATACTAATGTATTGGTAGTGTAGTGGTAAGACTATCTAACTGATCAACAGTAGTTCGTGGTTTTAAGCCCAGCCAACTGTGCCAACCCATAAAATTTTATTTTCATGAATTTGGTGTGTTAAATAACCACGCAATAATGGCATCCAAAAAACTGCCTTTGTAAAGGGACTTTTCGGTCCAATTCGGACAGTATAGTCTATCAAGTATTTAAATTAAGACCTTCATCAATATTATCATCAGCCTATCGTATCAGTGAAGTTAAGCAACTTCTTCGACTGTTTAGTAATCGGATGGGATTCATATTTGGTATGTTACTTGTTGTTAATTGTTTTATGGAAGTACTCAGCATCGTAAGAATTTGCAGAACAATTGTTTTGTTAGATTTTGGAGTAGAAGCAATAATCTTATTACTTAGGTATTATTACTTATTACTTACTAATCTTATTACTTAATAACACTTAAAAAGAAAGGATTCTAACACCGCGCGGATAATAATAAAAAAAAAAAAAGTTCCCACCCACTCTTTCAAAAAATTTTGCCCGTGAAAGTAGTGATATCTATTTTTGGGACCAAGTTTATTCTTGCTGCTGTTCATCCCACACTTATACATATTTATTATAAGTGTGGGTATATTTATTATAAGCACTTTCTTTTGTCTCAAGTTTCTTAAATAATACCGACTTCACTCTTGGCCATTTTGTAAAAGGGTAGTATTCTAAAATTTATGTTTTATGACCTATTTTCATAAGGTACCGAATCTGTATTAATAATGGTTCCATTCTAAAACTCATTCAGCGAGTGCAAGGAATTCAATCAATAGTGATATTTTTTCTAAAATCATTTACATTTTCCCATTGACCGTTTTTTTGTAAGGGCAAAATTTAGTTTTAGAGGTAAAAGGTATTAATTTCAGTGTGTATGGAAACGTGCTTTTAAATTTAAGTAAGTCATATACATCCCTGTATTTTGGTAGAACAATTTGAACCAAAAATGCGTGCCTTGAATATTTAGAATAAATTTCCGAAAACTTTTATTTTGACTTTCTACCTCATCAAATTACTTTAAACAAATCATCAGGATTGTATTACTGTTGTTATCCGTACTCTTTGTTTTACCCATCAGATTTTAACAAACTTGTTTGTGACTTTAAAATTTTCAAAAATCTTTTTTATAGCACGTGTACCTCGTGCTTCGCCAATCCAATTTTAATTTTTCATTATTTCGAACCCATAACTTTCTCGGTTTGATTTAATAATTAATATTTTGCTGCCTGGCCATATTTTGCTGAATTTCACCAAAAGAATAGCCTTATCTCAACATATTTTAGTTTTGATAAAATTTATCTGGCCTATGGTTTCGGGGGGTTCATTCCCCAAATTCAATTTTTTTTTTAATATCTTTTAATATTCTGGAGAAACACACAAATTAATCTGGCCTATGGTTTCGGGAGGTTCATTTCCCAAAATCTTTTTTTTTTTTATCTTTTACTGTTCTGGGGACACATACAGAAAAATTTTTAAGTATTGGCGCTAGCATATCTGTATTCCAGTGGAGTGACGTTAGTCAGGTTAAACATTTGTACTTGGTCTGAGCCAGTATACCCTTTTCATGTATCAAATTTGTTTGCCACCTGTGAACGGTTCTGTTATTAGCAATATGGTGGGAGGGCAGTGCTGTGGTATTAAGTTAACGATTTTTTTTGTCGATTTTGATATAACCCTTTGGGACATATATTGTAGGTATTTACATTTTTACTGATTAATTTTTTAGCACTTTTCGGTTAACGGGGACCTCATTGTGGCATTTTAACTGAGATGTAAGTCCTACCAGTAGTCTTGATGCTTAACTTCAGCGATTTGACGTGAACCGGCGTATTAAACGTGTCAAAGTCGTTAGCTCGAAGCACAATGTGATCAGACTGATTGAGTGTCGTAGAATTCCAAGATTCTTCCCATGGTAATGTTCTTTTAAAAAAGTTAGGAATTTTCTAATTGAAAAGAAAATTGTTGTTGAGTAGAAATAACACAATTTTCCGGGGAGAAGATGTGAACTGCGATGACGAAAGTTAGAGATATTATTTCCAAACTTTCATCCTCACCCTTTGGAAAAAGGAGTAAACTGATAGCATCCCAGTCCAAGTTGTAAAGATATATTAACCATTACAAAGGCACTTTTAAACTCTGTTGTTTCTTGTTCTACAATAGATTGCTGACTTGGTTATCTTTTTGAATTCTATACAAATTATTAAAATGGAAAATTACTGTTCCCTCCTTAGTCAGTAGGGAGGGGGAAAAGCCTCTTTTTCTCTATGAAACTGTCATTAGGTCTTATCGTTGCTATTTAGTGTAATCCTTCCCCACCACACCTTCTCTGTCGGACGACATTCAATGTTCTAGTGGAAGTAGAAAGCCCCCGCGACCTATCCTCTTCACAAGTTTCTTTCCCATGTCAGTCCTTCTTTGTTTTTTGATGAACATTTGCTGCACTCAACAACACGCCCGCCCTTATTAAATCCAAATCGTCTTACTTCATTAAAACCACATTCCACTTTTTGTAAAATAAATTCACAATTCTCATGATTTTTATTTGACTTTTCCAAAAAATAGATCAAAGAATATTAAAAAAAACACACGAAGGGTTTTTAAAATTGCATTAATATTTCGTAAGAATTAACTAAATATTTCTGAAGATTTTCGTTTTTTGGCTCCAATAAGATTTGATCATTTAGTTGAAATTATACGTCACGTTACGTCATACTCTATGAATCAGTTTATGTAAATAACCATATTTTCTCTTGACTTTTAAGCCTAATATTTCAGATGTTTTTTTGCTCAGTATTACCTATTTTTGGTGTGATATTTTTTCCTGAGAATCTTCAATTCTCTCATCATTACATTGAATTTTATCTTTCCCTATACATAGATATACATTTTTGAATCGGACTATGACCCCACTCCGGGATATCATAAAATTTAAAAATTATCAGTCGTTCTTGAGATACGCGGAGCTTGGGGTCTGAATTCGGGGAGGAGTAAATTGCCACAATTTTATTTTTTTTAACCAATATTAACCCAATGAGTAGGAAACGTTTTTGCGGCCATGTCTCTGCTGCGTATGTACAACCGTCCAACATGGATCCATGACGGCCAATAAAAAAGAGAGTTTAAAAAAAAAAAAAATGAAAAGTGTGCCAATATACTCCTCCCTGGATACAGACCTAAGTTGTTTGTCATTCTCTGTTTTACGATTATAAATAGTTTATAGTTTCTTGTCATATTTTTTTCGCTAGTTTTAATCATTCATTTTTTTTCACATTTGACGACAACCAGGCGTCGCATCCCTCTTATCTCGGTTACGTGTTAACAACATAGCTTGCATTTGTCTGTATTTTATTTCCAAATACTCAGCATTTCCTGATGGTTGGTATACATTTTTGAATTCTTCAACTATTATTAAAAAATACTTTTCCTGATTCAGTTTATTTTTTCTACATTTTATTTTTCAAACTAATTGTTTTTGTCTCTTTTCACATTTGCTAGTAGTTCTGTGAACTGTAGACTACACTCAAATGAGGTTGGCATGATGACTGGATGACTCTAGTGGCCCAATAAATCGCAAAAATCAAGTTTTATTGAAATCAGACAAGGTGTTCGGGAGCTATCGCGGACCGACAGACAAAAAACAGGGGTTTCGTGATGGTAAAACTATACCCTACTTCGTTCCGTCAATAATTCTTTCAAGTCAGACTGGATCTGGCTTTGTAGTTCTGTAACATCTAGCACTAATTGGTCCAGAGTGCTTATTGTTTTTCTGAAAAAACATAAATTCAATCTCAAGATTTGTCTATGGCTCTCCACTCTTTTCTATTTGATGCTTATCTTTTTATTTCTGTGTACGAATTTGATTAGGAATATTTTATAATCAGATTTTCATAGTTTAGTCCAGCTTTCGAAATGTGGATCTAAAAGCGTAATTGAAAATCCGTTAAATGGACAATATAAGTAATGCATTAGTTTTGCAAAGGATAAACAAAGAAAGGAAAATAATGAAGACAATAAATAACCGAAAATTGCAGTATTGGGACCATATTACTCAAAATCCGGAGAGATAAAATATGATCTTGTTAATACTTAAAAGAAAGGTAACTTATAGTAATAGAGGAAGAAAGCGCAAATTATGGGTTCAGAATCTGAGAATCTGAGACAGTGGTTCGGCACACACACTTATATTATCTTATATTTTGCCCATGTTTCTCAGCCACTTGGTAATATGTTCGCTTATGCCTGTTCGAACAGAAAAGAGTTTTCTTCTTATGAAAGGCAGTTTTATATTGAGCTATTCTTTTCGTAATGTCATTGGTGCTACCTAAATTTCGATACATAATATTACCTACTACCCAAGTTTTAAACAACATTGTATTATTAATTTAAAAAAAATTGCTCTAATGTTCAATATCTCTGATTCTTTGGTGCATGCAAATATTTCTTCGGGTGTTTACATATATTCGTATAGTATATCTTATTGCATAGCACACCATGGCTGCAAAATCTGAGACAGTGGTTCGGCTCACACACAAAAGCTCTAATTATCTTATATCAGCCTGACATTTGTCCATGTTTCTCAGCCACTTGGTATAATTGTTCGCTTATGCCTTTTGGAACAGAAAATAGTTTTCTTCTTATGAAAGGCAGTTTTATATTGAGCTATTCTTTTCGTAATGTCATTGGTGCTACCTAAATTTCGATACATAATATTACCTACTACCCAAATTTTAAACAACATTGTATGATTAATTTTAAAAAAATTGCTCTAATGTTCAATATCTCTGATTCTTTGGTGCATGCAAATATTTCTTCGGGTGTTTACATATATTCGTATAGTATATCTTATTGCATAGCACATATCTTTGCATACATGTAAGAAACAATTCATTGCCTATGATCTTATGGGAGTCCGCACATAAAATCGAGCAAACTAGACGTTTCACATACTTACTTATGTTCTATGCCAGGACATAAGTAAGTATGTGGCTGTCTGCATGCTCTATTAGAATCATATGATGTATTAGAGAGCAGTTTGTTGATTAAATAATATTGACGTAGAGGAAACATTTCCGCTACCAAAAATCTCTAAGATATGAGGAAACAAACATTGCTCTTGAAAATATACCACACAATTCCTTTTGACGCTAACCAGCAGAACTCAAAGAAATGTTTGATTCATACAAACAGAGCTTAGTCTCCGTCTTACAAATCTCGATGTGGATTATACTCCCTCCGATTTATCAATAGGTATATATTTGTAAGGAACCTTTTTGAGGAAGATGAAAAAAAAATTAAAGTGAGTCTATAAACAAAGTCCTGTTTTATGTAGCTAGAAATTTCAGAGCTAATGCCTTTACACTTTGAAAGGATTCTGTTTTTTGATACAACGTAATTTCAATTTGTTTTCTTCCTCTTTCTTTCTTCCTTCCATCAGTTGCGGCTATTAGGATATAGATAATAGGGAGCAGTCCTCCTGATGTAGTAGTTATCGCACTTTCCTCGCACGCGGGAGCCCGAGCAAAATTACTGGCGGAGTCGGTAAATTTTCTACATAGTGCCCGTGATTTCTAGTTTCACTCAGTCTCCTGAAGAAGAATAAGTGGCTACTTTAATGTGAATCTCTATCAGCGACGGGTGGTAAAAAGATTTGGTTTCATGGAAGATGAAGAATATTAGTAATGCTGTGATATTCCCAAAAAAATGTGAAGACGTCGTTGGGCCTTACCACAAAGGTCACTGTGGAAGCAGACACAGTGAAATTCCATCGAAGTCGCTGATCGACTGATTGAACGGAGCTTGAAATGTATTTTGAGTGACGTATGCACGCTCAGGTCGAAAAGTCATTTTAATTAAAACAATTTTTTTATATATTATATGCACCAGCACCGACGGTTATAACTCATAAAAAAGTAAACCATATTGCTTTGACGCTATTTTCAGTTAAAAGGACGTTTGCGAATTATGGCAGTTTATGTTTAGCTCCGACACCACAACTCTCACTGTTCATCTGGTTTTAATGAAATTTACTGGAATTGTGAAGCTTGTTCCCATTTCAGTTTCATCAAATTTGGATTGTAGCGAGAGGCTATAATACTTTAATATCTAGGTACTTATTAGTTCTTTGAATTGTAATGTTTCTCAGTTTAGATCTCTAACTAAGGTGGCCATCTTAGCCCACCATGAGGCCCCGCGTAATCATCAAATTTTATTTTCATAATAAATATTCATACCAAATTACCGACCCAATCAGCTCAGTTGATTAGGTNCCGATTGTTCCAAAAGAAACTTAGAAAGAAATTTTATGAAAAATAAGGCAATATTATTGGAAACCGAGAACAGCAGATTTCGTTAACTATCCTTCATTTTAATTTGTTGAGGTTCTATAATAGTAACTATAAAATTCTATTAAAATTTTATCTTTAAAGCCTTTTTATATTCGACGAACGTAGTAAGATCTATTTTTAACTGCACGATTTTCTTTACTGTTTGTCTCTCTTCATTAGCTGGCGCCAAATATCATCCCAAATTTTAGTGAGGTCTCAGTTTGCGGTATATCCCTGGATATTTCCCTCCTGACTTTGAAGTTGTGATGGAATTAAAACTATGTGCGAACAAATTTGTGATGACTCGAGAGTCAAAATCAAAATAACACAGTAGAGACTTTTATGTGGTGACAGCATAACATGCAGCATGTCAGACTCAGTCGCGCTTAAATTCCATCGAAGTCGCTGATCGACTGATTGAACGGAGCTTGAAATGTATTTTGAGTGACGTATGCACGCTCAGGTCGAAAAGTCATTTTAATTCAAAAGATATAGCGCAC